>JBCEWB010056104.1:0-13923 GCA_039654565.1 Peronia peronii
ACCAACCAACCAACCAACCAACCAACCAACCAACCAACCAACCAACCAACTAATCAACCAACCAACCAACCAACCAAAAACTAACGAGCCAACCAACCAAGATTAACCAACCAACCAACCAACCAACCAACCAACCAACCAACCAACCAACCAACAAAAAACTAACGAGCCAACGAGCCAAGATTAACCACCCAACCAACGGTTATTTATTTTCCTAAACAGCTTAATTAAGGGATAAATTGTAAGATTCATTATCTCTTCGTTACAGACAGTGAACTTTGTCAGATTCTGACGGCCACATACATCCGCACCGCTATTTAAGTAAACTAATTCTCAGCCTCCACACGTGGAATGGCTTGGTCAGACCGTAGCTGGAATCGAAGTACAAACAATCAGACATAAGTACCGGGTCTTTTCAACGTGTTCAAAGCTATTGCATCTTTCTTCTTTCTCTTTTCATGTTTGTTCTTTCACAATAATTAGCTGTGCAAATACTTATTCATAATATACCACACTGTAAAAAGTTTCAAGCAAGAATATAACAAACTTTTGGCACCAATGATGCCAAAGTTATACCGTAAAATTACAGCAAAAGTGTTGTCTCGCTGTAAAAGCTCTATAGGCTAAGATGTTAAAATTCGACCAATATTTGTACCAATCAATACCAGAACATGTTCTTTAAAATTTCACCAAAAAATATTGCAGTAAATTGTACGGTAAATTGGTGGTAAGTTCACAGCAAAGGGCTTTATATTTACAGATAATGTTTTACAGTGCACATTTATTGATTGCTCACGGCATAGTATGCTCCATAATGTGATCTAAGAGGGCGAGTGCATCCCATTCTGTGACAGCCCACAACTCTCTGTACGTGTAGCTCCATTCAACATTGTTATATGTAGCTATGTTTTCATGATTTTAAGATAATGAGGAGAGGCTGTCCATAATTTTATCATTCTGTTGGTACCTGTAAGTAAGCCTTTCCCATTTATGTACACCGAAATTCATTTTCAGGGGCAAATATTTGTCATGACTACATGTTGTAAGAAAAGACATACTTCAAGGCGTAGAAATAAATGTATTAGCCAAAAAGGAAACCAACGTCAAGCGACGCGCTGGCAAAATAACGAACGTCCATGCAGCATCTGCGATGGCGTGCCGGACATAAGCGTGAAACAAACAGAGCGTTAAAAATTATCATCACATGATCAGTGCATATATATTTTTAATTTTAATTGTTTTTTTTTTTGCGTGTTGGCAAACTGATGTATGATAAATTTAGAATCGGTCCAGGAAAACACACACACATATGCACATACACAAACACATGGCGAAACAGTGACCAAAAAATGAGGTTTTTATAAAAACGCATTTAAAGTTTTGTTGTTATTATTGTTGTTGTTGTTGTTATTGCTGTTGTTTAAGGAAAAATTGATAAGGAGAGTTTTCTTTTCACGGCTATTATCCTCAAAACAGACTCTTTTCACATACTGGCCTTCTCTCAATGATTTTTGTATTTTTGTTGCCTTTTCCTAGATTTCTGTTATTATCTTTTCTCATATTTTCCTCCCTACTTCCCGTAACTGTAAAGGCTTCCGTAGAATCGCTTCCGAAGTCTTTTTTTTTTTTCATAGGTTTCTCTGTCAAAACCAAGAATGAATTTCTTGATCTTTACTATGGCAGACAGTTCACACCTTTGCTCTGAAGCAACAAAACATAAGGAGAAAAGCGTTCGTTCTTTACAGGAGGTGAAAGTTCACTTTAGAGAACTTTACACTGACCTTCTGCCTGATCACGAGCCTATTACGGCTCAGGGTGGTTACCCAATGTCCATCCCTGGCACTGGGGCTCAAGATATTACTAGGAGCAGTCATAAGCAGGTGTTTTATGCACCCTTCTCCCGGTCAAACTTTCCAGGTCTTCTTTATCCGGTCAAACAGTCAATACCCTCCACCAAAGCGAGCCAAATTATGGTTGACAGTAGGCCGGGACATTTGTTAAATGACCATTGGTCAAAAACGTTACAATGGACATATCCACCTTATAAAAATATGAGACGCGACACGATGAAATCAGGCGCTCGTCAAATTTTGAGCATATGGAATTATTGGTATCACTGTTAAGGTTATTCATTTCCCTTTCTGTGTGTGAAAAGATTTTTTCTCTGCCTTAAGTAGAAGTCGAGATATTGGCAATTAAAGACGAGGGGGTGACCTGTTGATGCAACTAAAGTTAGTGAGAAAATGATGGGTGATTTTTGCTAATCCTTATCAATCCTTATGAGGCCATGCCACTAAATTACAATTTTTGGGCTTTTACTCAATCTATTTCAGCAAATTAAACTCTGAAATGCATTTTTAGAATGATATAGAAGGGTTCTGTGAAGAAAAAAAAATACATTAAAAATTCATTCACGGTCGAAAAACGCGTGATTTCCCCGGTCGCCTCAGTTTGACGAGCGCCTGATTTCATCGTGTCGCGTCTCATGTATTCATATTCAGGAAAGACAGAACTTTTATGAGAAAATGTAAAATTCTAAATCAGAATTTTTTGGCAATACCCATACTTCAGGACATCTCCCACCCCAACACACACCCCAAAAAGTAACAATTCTCTGTTCTCTATCTCAGCTTGAACCAAAACACACACGCATACACACAACATGCTCATTCACCAGGCTGGATGATGAAAATAAATGCAGTGCAATGGCTTTATTTTCCGTCCTTCTGTTTGACTCAGAGGCTCTGACCAAATATTGTACAGAAGGAGAAAAAATAACTTACCTTCACTTCATTGGAAATGTTATTTACTCGCACATTAAATTTTGGCAAAATTAGCATTACCAGAAGAAAACGTGTTTTTTTCTTCCACATAGGCTATTTCAGAAATGTTCACAGTGAAAGTGAATTTTTTGTTTTGGTCTTGAATTTGCTTGGTCAACAACACTTTTGTGTTTGGCAAAGGGAATTAATTAATTGGTTCAAAATAACTCTTATTATTGGGAAATGATTATTTTGTGATTCACTGGGAATATTTGTTAAGGTCGGATATAAATCCGCTCTATGTCCACTCATTTCTATGAACATGTTAGTATTGTTATTGTCCATATCTATGGTTGATATGTTCGGTATCTGATAATCTCAAACAAGAGCCAAAAAGAGACTGAAGGAGAGTAATACATCCAGCATGATGCTGATCTTCTTCATGGATAAGATGCCATTAACTGTCGGTAGTCAAAGTACTTGAAGAATGGCATGGCTCACCTATTTCAAAATATTTGAGTGATCCACATGTCAATTAATAAGACATTTGAGGACGACATATAAGAAATGAGCCTTGTTCAACTTTGATTTCACTTCAATATGAAGAAAGTAGAAGGGTTATTAAATTTCTAAAGCTTATGATATACGCCGATACACAAAACTTATATAGTTTTTGATCTGAACGAACCATAGCAGGAAAGTGACTTGCGTCACTTACACAATACAAACATTTAGTACAGGGAAATCAATGATGGAAAAAAATATAAACTGTGCATTTTGTACCCCGTATTTTCCGTTGGAGGAACCTTGCTTTGATTATGAAACAAAAATTTAATTGTTGTATTTCTGTTACTTTGTGTCATACTGGGAAAGTTGACTTATCAAGGGTTTTTAAATGGATTGTAAGGAGTCGAGAACAAAATCCACAGACAGAAGTATTAAAACTTTTTAAAGTGATTAATACTGTCTTTACATGTCATCATTTTATAATCTGTTAATCACCTCATTGGACATGATAATTTATCTTGGAATGAGAAAAGAAAGCAAACAAACAAACTTAAAGTCATGGAAAGGAGCATTGTAATTGTAATTAAAGACAGATAACATGATAGAAATGAAAGAAAAGATTGCATATAAATTTATACTTACGGAAAACTTCATGTTTCTAACTATTTGTTTCAGAATGGTCAGCGGTCGACACAACTGCCCTGGCTCAGAATGATCAGAGATGCTCAGCTTGGCCGGTATTTATCACTAACTTTAAATTAAAACGCGCGGGTCTTCCCGGAAATACGCAAAAGATGCAGGAGCGAAACTTGTAAATTTGCACGCTCGCCCAGCGCGAGACGGCTTGCCATGGAGGCGAGTCACGAGCAAGCGCTTGATTGGCTGCCTTCTTCCCACCATTCTGGTTTCCATTGGTTACGCTTCACGCCACGAGGAAAGCAGCGCTGGCAGCAGAAAGACATTTTTGCGCCGCTTTTCTTCCCACTGCATTGTACGTCTTTTCTTTGTTTTGAGATTGAAAGCTCTCATGGTTCTCCTTCAATTAGAACTAGTCTTTATCAACATTTCTGAGCACTGTTACACTGTACTCTGTACCTTAGAAAGGGTGAATGGGCTATAATGATTGTGGTGATAATGATTATCAGTTTCTCTAATGTTTAGCTTGTTTTGGTACATTTAGTTACAGTTGCGGGAGAAGTTCATCTTAAATTCTAAGACATTTCTGTAATGATGATGATGATGATGACGATGATGATGATGACGACGACAATGAAGATGGTAATTTATTTGAAGATTTTACAGACCTAATAAAATGACAATAATCAGCTCAAAATCTCTCTTATCTTAACATATCTTATCTTATTGTATCTTGTCAATACCATTATCACCTCCACCAACAACAGCAATAATAACAGCAGTAGTAACACAATTATGACGACTACAGAAATGTGTTTTCTGCTGTGGTAGGAAAACTGTGGAGCGAGACAGGTGACAGTCTTCAGAGGAAGAGTGGTTTTTCCATTAGATGTTTCGGCCTTTAACTTTCTGACATCTTCTAGAACCCCGGCCACACCGGGATCATGATTCCCAATGTTCGTCACCCAGTAGTACAAAAACAAAATTACGACGGCTACAGAAATGTGTTTACTGCTTTAAATATTTGTTCCTAATATTCCCTTCACTGATTGTCTATCACCACTTCAACTCTTTTGAATAGTCTAGTATGTCTAGCTTATTTACCTTGATAAAGCCATGTAATGGCTCCACCGGGGCAGCTTCTAAGATGAATTCATTGGAAAGAGGTTAAAAGTAGACCAGGGATCTCTAGGAAGAAGTGGCTGGACATTGATGTTAGAAGGAGCAGTTATTCGATGAAATGATAAAATTATTTGAAGATGGGAATAGGTGGAAGACCTGTCTTCGTAGTTTTTGGTGTTATTTGTCTCGATATTTGATGATGTTGTATAATACTAAATTAACTGTGACAAATAACGATCAATTATGATCATTAGCTTCGTTTATATGGAATTCCTGCAGATGAATTACTAACCCAGCAAACCACTGACGACTCAAACGATGTGCTTTTACTTTCGTATTAGCTATTTTCTCAGTGACCAGTTTAAACTTAAGAGGTAGAGGCGTTAGAACTCAAAATGTTACGTTTCAAGTCAAAATCTAATAGACAATACTGGTAAATAAAATGAATGCCCTTTATACAGTTATGCTCTTACAACTTTGATCTAATCTCATAAATAGGAACGTCTCTGTTAACCTGGCTATTAATTTTACCAAGATAACAAAGCAATTGTATCAAGTTTCCAGCTCTATAGCTGTTTATATTCAGTTCTCAGTTCGTAGGACTGAGATGAGAAAATCATGTATAACAGCTTCTTGATTCAAAATGTTAACCTTGCATTTTAGTGACATTAGTAAGACACAGATGCATATCAAGGACTAATGCATATCACTGTAATAAAATGTTGCTGCTAATGTCTTTATAATGTTTATAAAATTTAAGACATGTTTAAAACAACCATTCATTTGATGACATCCATTGCTTGGGTATCCTAAAAGTCTTGATCTCGCAGAGTTCCCTCTCTCTTCTCCTTCCTACCCCCCTCCCTTTTTTCTACTCCCGACCCCTTCCCCTCTCTCGGTATAGGTTCTGTATTTGCACTCTAATAAAGCTTCCAGAACTAAGAATGAAAGCATCACTTGCAGTTTTATATACGTTATGTTTGCCTAAGGTTATCTCCAGAAGTTATAGAAATTGTACATCGCAAGACGAGGACTGGGAATTTTAATTTCAATCTCAAATAGGGATCAAGCATTCATAATGACGGTGTTCCTATAAAGCCGTTGCAGACACACATAAAGTGGTAAAAAGAAGTCATTATCGCATTCACTTTTGTACAATGGGCTTGGCAACCCGATAGAAATACATATGTTTATATGTAAGACTGATGCCATTTATCGCATTACCTAACAATACTACCAATTTAGAGCCACAGGTGTGAGGAACAGTTTAAAGAATTATAGTTTATTGTTATCTGTTCAGTTAACATTCTTTTCTTTTTTCTTTTCTTTTCTTTTATCCGTCCTCTTGTATCGTCCAGGACGTCGAAGGGGGAAAGAGCTTTCGGTCTCTGGCAAGCTGGACGGCCTGGCTGGGTGGGATGTTGTGGGTCTTCAAGGTTTCTTTCACACCCTCGATCTGTGTCTTCCTTGGTCTTCCTCTTGCCTTGTACCCTGATATTCTTTTGTTGTATGTTTTACTGACAAGCTGGTGGGGTGCCGTGCCTGTCAGTTGTCCAAACCACCTGAATGTTTGCCTCTGAATGTAGTTGAGGACAGGTGTTGTTCCACCATTTGTCTGATCCTGGTGTTTCTGATCATATCCCGTCTGGTCTTGTTGATGGCTCTCCTGAGACATCGCATCTCACAAATAGTTATCTTGGGTTCCAGACTTTTGGTCAGGGTCCATGCCTGGCACTGATAGATCAAGGTGGGGATGAAGATAGTGCCAGTGAGTTTGGCCTTGGTCTCAATGGGAATGTTAGGATGTTTGAGGAGTAGGGCAGGCTGGTAGCTGACGCTGTTGGCCTTCTGTACTCTCGTCGCAATCTCTCTGTTGAGACCTCCGTCTTCTGAAAAAATACTGCCGAGATACTTAACTCGCTGACTTGTTTCAGCAGCGTTCCGTTGATGCTGATTTTGAGGTCGCCAGGTGTTTTGCTGACCTTCATCGTCTCAGTTTTGCTGATGCTGATCTTCATGTTGAGCTCCTCACACTGTGTATTCAGGCTATCTGTTGAAGTTGTTCTTCTCTCTCATATGCCAGGCGCTGGTCGTCTGCGAACAGCATCTCATTTGGGTCTTCGGAGTTGGGGTTTGCTTCTTTCAATCAATTAACAATAGAGTAGGGAATGTTTGAAGAAAGATAAACCTCAAACATAACGCCATTACAATCTGGCATCCCCAGTATGAAAGCAAGGAAGTTATCAAAATAGCAATAACAATAGTAGACAACATTTATGTAGCGCCTATCACTGTACAGTGTGCAAGCTCTAAGCGCTTTACGGCTACTATTACTCCCAGAGATCCAATGGCAACATTCACGGACTTTCTCAGCTTCCTGGGAAGCATACAAAGCGGCTGTCTGTTAGGCACTCTAAAGTTTTTATCAGTCTACCAGTATCATTCACCATCTATAGTCTGATACCGATTTAAACCTGGATCGAGTCAGGAAATGTGTGTAAATTGTTTTTTTCCAGGACACTTAATCAACTGCTCATCCTTTAGTCAATTCATCGACCCATAAACGACCAAATCTAATCTTGCCAAATAACCACTAATCAGCCAATCAAACAACCAAACAGCTTGCAGAAAGCCAAACATTTTACCAACAAATCAAAAACAACAAACCAACTCACCAAACAACGAGCCAATCAGGCAACCCAAAAGGAATGAGATAACCAACTAACGAACGAACGAACCAACCAACCAACCGACCAACCAACCAATCAACGAACCAACCAACCAATCAACCAACCAACCAACCAATCAACCCAACCAGCCAACCAACCAATCAACCAACTAACCAACCAATATTCCAACCGGTCAATTAATCAACAATCGACCGACTGATCGACCGGCCAACCAACCAATTAACCAACCAACCAAATAACCAACCAACCAGTAAAACAACTAACCAAACCAACCAGCCAACCAACCAACCAACCAACCAACCAATCAACCGACCAATGTTCTAATGATTGTTCATTGAATCCATTGACTACTATATAGTTTTGCATTCCAATTCCTCCCTTTATACTCCGTCCCACCCACGCCCACTGTAAACCTCATACATACATACATAACGTTACTATTCTGATAAAACCTCATAATGTCAAAATTATACCCTTTTCATTGTTCTGGCCCACTGTGTAGCATATAAAGCAATACACATGCCAATGAAACAACAAAGTTCAAAATTCCTTTAAAGTCTCCCTTTTAAAATAAAATAAAACCGCATAATAATAACGAGATACAAGGTGGAAACTGCTCTTTTTTTGTCTCTTCTGAAAATTTCAGATCATGAAAGTCATAAGGTTTTATCTGACATGTAATGATATACTTTTCCCCTTCTTCTCGTTGATTTATTTGGTTCCAACCTACCGAGTTAATATTTGCCTTCCTGCTTAATTAATATCGACCAGTGTTGATCTGAAAGAGAGGAACTACACTATAAACCCTCGCATGGAGAATATTGACAACTATGCTAATCCAGTAAGTTTCTTCACAGTAATGGTGGGTCTCATAATACTTATACTTTATTTTCAAGAAAATTGAGATTTAGTTTAGGCGTCATTTGTTTAAAGGCAAATCAAAGCTTTAAAGGGAAATAAGATTTTAAATTACATGTACGGATTAACCGATTCACAGGGCTATTTCAATTGGATACAACTTGGAAACCAGAATAAGGCACCATTTGAAGACTTGAAATATTGTCTATTTAATGTGATCTTACCCATTAGTTGCGTATATTAGCAGTAATGGGTACTCTAAACTTAACATATGGTCATGGTGTTGACCTTTTGTCCTAAATTTCTTTTGCACTTTTGAAAAAAATTGGAACAAAAATAAACATAAAAAAAATACAATAACAATTATTTTATCATAATGCCAGTAGTTAAGTTAGGCTGTTACAGAAAATGTTATAATTAGGATAATGTGTTCCCACTTTTGAGTAACTTTCACATTAATGGATACACCATGGATAGAACAATGAGGTGATGGCTACATTTAATTTTAACTTCCTAAGACTGACTTAAGCCAAATGGCCAGCATCATGACATTTGAAAAAGCGAGGAAATGATTAAACTGGGATGATATAAAAAGGTCTTTCGTCAAAGTACTTTAAAAAACATTAGGCCTGCCAACGGAGTCTTAGTATTTTCTAGGTGGATACGGAAAGCCAGTTAGCCAGTCCTAATCCCTTGGGAGTGATTTCCTGTAGAAGGAAAATGAAATCTGTTTAGAATTCGAATTACATATGCGAAAACAAAATCACCACGAAATACCAGGCATATAATTGTAATGTAAGGCGTTAATGTAGAATAAGCTAAGATAAGCTAAGCTAAGACACGATAAGATAGAGGTAAGGTAGGCTGGCGCGAGGTAACATAAGGTTAGATGATGTGAGGTAGATAAGGTGAGACAAGACAGGCAGTCTAACGAAACCGTATTGCAGCTCAGGAGATCTATCGGTCAGGGCAAAATGGAGTATAAAGTTCTCAGTATTTGAAAACGTTTAGAAGAAAGTTCGAACTTAACCAGTAGTTTAGGAGTTCTATGTATATTTCTGGAATTGGTGTTAGTATTCATTGATGCTGACAGTATTTGTCTTCAACTGTAAACAGAACATTGAGCACCGATAGTCTTATAACTCGAAAAGGTTCATAGTCCTGAACTCAATATACATCGCAAAGTTTCACTGCATTAATAAAATTTCTACCTTGGAAATATTTATTATATTACCACTACCCTTATTTCCAGAAAAAAGCAAATTTATAGTGTTAAGACATTTATTATTGAAAGTTAATAAATCCTGAACACTGACACGCCATTAGTTCAATTTTCATGAATTTGGCGCTCATTTGGCTCTCATGGGTCAATTGTAGGGGGAACTAACCCTGTTGAACAGTGAAATATTTACAGAGCTCAATAATTAGAGCCCTTTTTTTTTCTCACAGATTTTCAAAAACCGTTTCCATAGACCCGTAAGTTTCTATTAATAAATGATGTAATAAAACAGAGCTCTGGAGAGATAAAGATCATTTCTATTCCAAGCATAAATTAATGTCAGCGTTTTCTGGCAAAATGATTTTCTAAAAACTAATTATTGTGGGTTGAAATTGCACCTCTCAGTTTGTGGATTGTCATAGTCCAATATAAAGCAATACTTACATGAAGCCGTGATTTCCATTGCGGATTCTTTTACTAAAACTCCTTTGGCTCTTAACCTGATTCCATACTTAGACTCCTCTGAGTCTTTGAATGTTGCCGTTCAAAGGCACCATTATTGTTCATGACCACATAAGAACCAGGAGCTTGACGGCCACACGTGAATGGTTAGTGAAGTCTCTCTCTGCGACTGACCCCAATGAAACACGTATGGACGATAAATGTTATTGTTGGGTTGATAAGGATTTGAGCACCCAAGACACAACTGCTCTGTTTGCTTCCTAGAATGCTGACAAGATAGTTGATTGCCTTTGTTGGATCTGTCGGGGGTAATAATAGATTGGAAAGAGCTCAGAGCCTACAGCAAGGAAATGCGTCCTATTAGGGAAAGCTCACTATAACTGTTATCTGTTATTGTTCCTGCTGAATGGTTTCCCGTGAAATATGCCCCTTCATCTTAACATTTTAGTCCCTCTTTCTATCTCTTTCTCTCTCTGTGCACACACACACACACACACACACACACACACACACACACACACACACACACACATATATATATATATATATATATATATGTATATGTGTGTGTGTGTGTGTTTGCAAAGATATTGATACAGGTAGACTACGGTAATGTACATATATAACATATAATATATATTAATATATATAGAGAGAGAAAGAGAGAGAGAGAGAGAGAGAGAAAGAGAGAGGGAGAGAGAAAAAAAGAGAGAGAGAGATTTTTAAATCCTCATCTCTTTAGTCTATATGCATGAGTGTGGGTGAATATCGGTCGGAACCATTTCTGACCGGCTCTATTTTCTCGCTTTGTCAAACACAAAAGGTGCTGAACAAGTACACTGAAGATAAAAAAAACTATCGCTTTTGCACTCTTTGCTTGAAACTTCAGAAAACTCATGGTATAAAGCACTTATTTCTTTTTGTGGTAATAATTTCTTTTCTTTTCTTTTTTAATCAATATTTCAAATTTCAAGACGAATATCACTGGGATTTCCTTCCTGTCAACACTGCTTGCTCAACACCCAAATGCGTCTGGCAGAAGGAAATAATAGGGCTGGTCAAAAACAACTCCCTTTAATCCACTGACAACGGCTTTCCATACTTAAAGTAAGTTAGAATCTCCTGATCCAGATTTGGAGTCCCCTGGTTTTTTGTCTGTTGTCTAACAAAACGTCATAGGACACGAATATATCTGGGGCTTTTCAGGCACAAAGCGCATTGTTGGTCAAATCCCTCTTGGGTTTTGACCATTGCGTGGTCAAGTCTCTCTTGGGGGTTGACCATTATGTGGTCAAGTTTTTTGTAGCACAGACATGTAAAATTGGGAGGCAGGAACAATAACGAAGGGTGAATGAAAGTAGGAGCATTTTTACTGACTAACAATATGCTATACGAATAGCAGTGAGATTTTGGACTGAAATAACTTGATTAGATTGACTAGGAGACATTAAATAATGCCTATAATCTAGGGCATGTTTTGGTCTACCTGTCAAAGAAAACTCGATAATCAGAGTGTGGGTTTCTGTTGAAGCTTTGACGTAGGGACGAGTTTATGTTGTTACTTAGCTTAGAACATAACCTGCTATCCTGGGATCCTCAATATTAACAGGGGTTTTCAAAATATGACTCATCACCATCAAACAAAATTTAGTTCGCATTTAAAAAGATACTGTTTTAGTTTACATTCGTCCTTGTCAAACTACAAGAGTTTTTGCTAGTATTTTTTTTTCTTTCTTAATTTCAGAGTGATTACAAAAAACGTTTGAGAAAATTCAAAAAGAAATTGATATATCCTATACAGCTGTATTATTTGGTGACTTGCAATTATAGACGTCTTCGGGTTTGATTACTTTAATAATCAGGGCCCGAGATAAACAGTTAGAGCAGAATGCATCCAAGATAGGCAACAGTGTACAAATCAATGTAAACCATAACCAAATGACTGTATTTGTACCTTCGAGCGAACTTGAGGTCAGAATAAACTAACAAGACTCAAATCTCAATATAGCATGTACACAAAAAAATTTTGTTACACAGACTGATTCTTTGTTCGTTTTTTTAAAATTTTAGCAAATACCCAATATTCTCGAAATAAACTACGTACAAAATTATATAAGTATTTTCTTTAAATTGTGCAACGCTATCTATTTTAAAACAAGTTAACATGTGGATAACCATACATCGTAAATGCCAACTTTAAATGTATCCTTATTGATTAAGAAAATAGAATACGACGCTATTCAAGCTGCAGACATGATTGATCAGGATATGGTATAATGTTAAATATTCTGAATTTTCTACAGAAATTACCTCATTAAATCTCATCTCCACAATTGCCAAGGCCAATCGCTTAGAAAATCAAATCTGATTACTGTATTAAATCTGTATAAATTACTTCTATTAAGGTCGAGAGTGCGATACGTTCTCCATTCCGACCGAAATAACTCGGTTAGTCGATTGGGTAAGTTAATAAATGTCAAACCTACTGAACCTAGATGCCCTCCAAATAATAAGAATAGTGTTTATCATTAAATTACGGGAAATAAATAAATAAATAAATAAATAAATAAATAAATAAATAAATAAATAAATAAATGGTAACAGTTGGTACGAAAAGAGGACTCAACGATGGCCTGCTGAACTTTACCACATATTAGGCCTGGTGGTAATTAGTGAGTCAATCGAAAGAAGGAAAGCAGAGTAGTAAGACAAGAAAACATGACAACTTAAAACAAAACGGTAAAGAAGAAATATAAGAAAGTCCAATTCTTTGAGTTGTACATGTGTGAGAAAAACAAATATTTTAATGAGCTGCCACTGCAAATACGCATACAAAGAAAGAAAACAAAATGGATCTGATACAGTTCAACAGCAATTGGCAATTTTGTAATTACTTTCGTTACCAAAACGACGAAAAATAACGACTTGTTCCCAACTGTAAACCAAGACAAAGTACAGTTGCACTGAAACTGCCATCAACGGCATAGTGACGTATTTGGAAACAGATTGATTAAAATTTGACAAAAATAAGAATTCAAGGTGAGCTGCTTTCATCTCGGTATTTTAATGTCACTTTGCATTGGACTACATAATGAATATGATATTCAGTCTTACTGTAATTGTACTATATGTTAACTTACAATCACTGAGCTATCTCTTAATCTGGGTTATTGGTAACGGAAATAATGTGCAAAATACGCAAAACTGGAAATGCATTATTGACGTATTGCACTGATTTTTTGTTTCTTGTCAGTTTGCTGTGAATCACAAATGGCTGTTTACCCTTGCTTACAGCCACAAACTACAGTGTGTCCTTAACGTCTGGATATATGGGAAATATGACTCGCTGTCACCTTTTGGAATTAATACGTCAGGTTTATGTGAATTTTTAAAGCGCTTCAAATTTGCATCATAAATGGTGGAAGTTATGTTGATGGTCTTAATGTTAATACTCCACTCAAAATAATTTCTATGGGACTTGTTTTATTCAAAATATATATTCACCTGTGTGACAATTTTAGAGACATCCTGCTTATTATTATCTTAATTATCAGTGGTCTTTAGTAAGAAAACAAATATCAATTAGTGGCATTTTTTAAAAAATAAACGGGTAGGGGAGGAAGGGAGAGAAAGGAGGGGGGGGGAAGGGGGGGGGGGGGGAGGGAGA
>JBCEWB010056114.1:0-13923 GCA_039654565.1 Peronia peronii
AGTAGAATAAATTGTTGTTCAATATACACGCATTAAATAACCAATAAATCTTTTAACATGAAACAAATTCTTCAAAATCTTAAAAACGGTGAAACCATCATTGAAGATGTGCCTGTTCCCAATGTGACATCAGGCCATCTTTTAATTCAAACACATAAGACATTAATTTCTGCTGGCAAAGGTTAAAACCGAAGGTTTAATACTAACTTTGAATGCAGTCCAAAATAAATTGGATCAACCTTTGGCCCTGGGTTATTGCAATGTGGGTACCGTTGTTGAAGTGAGGCAGGGCGTTTAATAATTTGATTCATCTATGAGCCGTCTCGTAAAATGCGGAAACCACAACACAGCCGTCATCCTGGCTTGACTAGGGAATCTAGTAATACGGAGCTGCCATTCCTATGCAAATAGGAATTCAATAACTAGCCGTCATTCCCGCGAAGGCGGGAATCCACAACAACGTCGTCATTCCCGTGAAAGCGGGAATCCATTATTTTAAAAATTTGAATTTGTTTAAAGATGAAAATCTACAAATGAATAACCCACTTATTGACATCATCGCAGGTACTGCCCCAACGTTGTGAAAATCGCCACCATTCCATGAAAACGTGTTTCAGGATTAAAAAAGGATGTTAATTTAATTTTAAATTTTCAATTGACACCTTTTTTGCTTGAACTAAGATAGCAGTATGTTTAAACGGCATCTCAGTTCACAGATCGTCAATAGTCTGAAGAAAACTCGCGTTGTTACGCTCATGGGGCCACGGCAATCGGGCAAAACAACGCTGCTAAGGCAGCTATTTTCACAAGCCCATTATCAATCAATGGAGCTGCCTGATATTAGAAGTTTGGCCACAGAAGATCCTCGTGGATTTTTTAGTCAATACCAGGGTTTGTGGATCATCGATGAAATTCAGCGAGCGCCGCATTTGTTATCGTACATTCAGGAAATGGTTGACGAGTGGAATAACCCTAACCAATTCCTGCTTACAGGCTCGCATAATCTGCTGCTTATGGAACAGGTTTCGCAATCATTGGCAGGAAGAACGCGCCTTTTTACTTTGTTACCCATGTCTTATTCCGAGTTAAAAGATGCAGATGTTGCGCAGCCTTCAGTTGATGGAGCAATGATCTATGGTGGTTATCCACGTATCTATAATGAATCGTTAGAGCCGACAGAATGGGTTGGTGACTATTTTCAAACCTACATTGAGAAAGACGTTCGCGCTTTACAGAATATATCTAACTTGAAATTATACGAGCGATTTGTCGAAATTTGCGCAGCGCGTGTTGGGCAGCTCACTAATACCAGCGCGATTGCTCAGGACTCTGGTATATCACATTCCACGGCACGTAGCTGGTTGTCGTTGCTTGAAACCAGTTATGTTGTGTTTACGCTGCAACCGCATTTTAAGAATTTTAATAAACGCATTATCAAAACACCCAAGCTCTATTTTTACGATACTGCGTTATTGTGCTATTTGCTCAGAATAAAAACTGTAGAACAGTTACGTCATCATCCATTACGTGGCAACATCTTTGAGAATTGGGTTGTAGCAGAGTTATTCAAGCGTGATTATAACAGCGGAAAAACACCCGCATATTATTTTTGGCGAGATCAAAAAGGGCATGAAGTAGACCTTGTGGAAGATCAAGGAAGCAACTTGTTCGGCATTGAGATCAAAAGCAGTATGACCTTTCATCCCAGTTTTATAAAGGGCATTGAGTACCTGAACAAACTGCAGGATGCGGAAGGCGGCCTATGCATTTATGGAGGGAAAGGACAACCATCGCTTAAAGGCATAGAATTGATGCAGTGGAGCCAACTGTGAATGACCAACCGGCCAAGTGCAAAGGCCGCAATCCAGTCATAAAAGGTCTGCCTTCGGATCCTTGCGTCATCCTGGTGAAAGCCAGGAACCAGTTGACAAGATAACCGTCCGAAGGACACCCGTAAAAATGAATAACCCTCTCATAGACATCATCGCTGGTGCCCGCCCCAACTTTATGAAAATCGCTACTATCATAAAGTCACTCGATAAACATATCGAATAAGGCGGCAATTTACGCTATCGATTGGTACACACCGGGCAACACTATGACAGAAATATGTCCGACGATTTCTTTCAACAACTCGGCATACCGCAACCCGATATCAATCTTGAAGTCGGCTCTGGTACGCAGGCCGAGCAAACCGCAGGCATCATGCTGCGTTATGAACAAGTACTATCAGAATAAAGTTCAGATCCTTATTTGGTTACCGATCAAAACCGTCGCCGTGAACACATTCAGTTACCCGCAGATTATCAGTCAACACTCAACCCACTGACCAAACAACATGCTATCGAAAACAGCCTCTAGCCTGACATGGAGTTTTTGCAGCCATGTATTAAATTTTGCGAGCAGAATTATGCGCTGATGCGTGAGATAGTGGGATAGGCGGAGAATAAATTTATTAGGATGGCTGGGATTAAAAGAAGGAAGTATCATGGCAGTGCAGAAATTATACTGAGTTTTTTAGTCTTATTGATTGTAGAAGATAAATGATGATTCAGTGAATTTCTAAGCGATATAATTAATTAAAAAGAAAATTTATGTGGGTTGTTTAAAGTCAAGCTAACCTTGAGGATGAGTCCGTGTCGAAAGTAAGACGAATGCCATGTTTAATCATGTTTTTTTCTTTATTAGTTTCATGTGATGTATGGAGTGCATTTTATATTTCTAAAGAGGGAAAAGATACGAATAATGCTACTGCTTCAAATCCATTAAAATCGATTGAAGAGGCACTTAAACGTATTCGCAAGCTCAGAAACAGTAATATAATTACAAAAGATTCGGCCACTATAATTTTTACTGAAGGCTTTTATCATATTCATAATACAATAAATATCTTAAAAAAAGATTCAGGAACTAATGAAATTCCACTGATTATTAAGGCAAAGAAAGGGCACAAGGTATTATTGAGTGGCAGCACTAGTTTGAAAAACATTGCAGAGGTAATTTCAAGAGATGCAGGAGTATTAGATGAAAGAGTTAAAATATTTGATTTAAAAAATATTTCTAGATTCGCGAATTTACCAGAGTTTTCACTAGAAGAAGGAAGCTCTCTCAAACCAGGGCCTACTGAACTTTTTGTTGGTGTGGATAGAATGCAGATCGCACGCTGGCCTAATCAAAATTGGGCATTAGTTAAAAATGTACAAAGAGATAAAAAATACGCTAAAAAGATAACTTTATTATTAGGTAAAAGAGTTAAAAATTGGAAAGCAGATAATATTTGGCTGTTGGGTTTTTGGAAGCATAATTGGATAAATAACGCGCAGTTGATTCTAGGGGTTGATGAAGCTCTAGAATCTGTAAGTATAAAAAATACACATAAATATGGATATAAAAAGAATTCAAGATACATAGTTCTTAATGCTTTGAGTGAGCTAGATATGCCTGAGGAATATTTTATTGATTTTGAAAATCAATTGCTTTATTTCTGGCCTCCCGATCAATTTAATAAAGAAGATATGTATTTTTCAAGCAATAATTCTAGCCTACTAAAGATAACAGATGCGAGTAATGTGAGTATAAAAGGCATTGAATTTTCTCATAGTCGAGTTAATGGTGTTTTTATAGAAAATGGTAAATCTATCGAATTGAATAATTTGAAATTTACAGGAATTAGAAATACAGCAATTAAAATAAATGGTGGAAAATATAATTTAGTAAAAAATTGTAAGCTTGAAGATATAGGAGTTGGAATTGATATAAATTCAGGAAATAGAAAAAGTCTTGAACCCGCAAACCATATTGTTGAAAATGTAACAATAAAAGATTATGGTAATTTATATTTCACTAAAAGACCAGGAATATCTATAAATGGTGTTGGTATTACCATTCGTAATAATCAATTAGTAAATGGGCCTCATAAAGCAATTAGAATAATAGGCAATAACCACCTGATAGAAAGTAATATTATTACTTCATTTTGTATGGAAACGTCAGACTGCGGTGCAATTTATACAGGCAGGGATTGGTATGCAAGAGGTTCCATGATAAGAAAAAATAAAATATTAGGTCATGAATCACGTAAAGATAATGATGTTACGGGTATCTATTTGGATGATATGGCATCTGGTATATCTGTATATGATAATGTTATACGTAATGTTCATCGAGGAATATTAATTGGCGGCGGTCGGAGTAATTACATAGCTGATAATAAAATACATGAAAATGATATTCCTTTGCATCTTGATGCTAGAGGTGTCTATAAAAAAGATAAGAAATCAATTCAAGGCCTTTATAAATATAACAAGAAGCTAAAGACAATGTTTATCGATTCTAATAAGTCAAAAAATATATGGCTTATTAGCTATCAAAATATAGGGAATCTTTTTGATGATGAGCCGCTCAAGCCTAAATATAACATTATAAAAAATAATCATTTTATCAATTGCGGTGAATATTTTATTCATCCAGCAGCAAAATTATATTCTCCTTTTTGAGTTTAAAAAAAATGGCTCGATAAGTGAAAAAAATAATTTTAGTTTTGCTGATTGCAAGCCCGGTTGTGGATTATCTTTATCAATTTCAGCTGGCAAGTTTTTTTGGGGTATCAATAACGCCTAACAGAATTTGGAAAGCAGCGCCCATAATAATTGCTGCTGCTTTATTTGTTTTTAATCCGAAAAAAATAATTATTAATATCCCTCTCTATTTATTGCTTTTAATCACAGTTTGTTCGGCTAGTCATGCATTTTTGAATTTTGCACCTAAAGGTGATGTTATAGACGTGTGGATACGCTTTGTTTCCTCGTTAATATTTTTTCTTTATATTGGTAATTGTTTAAAAGTTGAAGATATGTTTTTGGTTTTTAAGTACGTATCTATTCTTGCAATTATTCCGATAATCATTTCCTTTATGCAGTATTTCGACGCATATCCATACTATGATTTTGATTATGTGTTCGGAAAGAAGGTTGGGAGGCTTAGTGGAGGATATGCTAAATCTGTAGCATTAGTGGCAGTTCTTTTCTATGTATATATATATTTATTGTATGTATATATGAAGGGCAATATAAGTCGAGTAATGAAAATAGCTGTTACTTTCTACCTCGCAATAATATTAGTAGTAGTTTTTTTAACGTACCACAGAGCTTCAATTGCAATCTTTACGTTTACCAGTATTGTTTTGATGTATTTTTATGGTAAATATCGATTGCTGTTTTTCGTGCTCGTGGCTGGTTCTATTATTCTAGTAGTATATGGCCTGGCTCAATTTAATGAACTATTTAAGACAGTAGGGATGAGTGATTCAGCAAGTTTTATGCGTGGTCGAGGAGGTACATGGTCTGCATATTTAAATGAATATTTTAGAAGTTCATTTATTGAACAAACAATAGGTAAAGGACATCCAGTGCTTAATATACAGTCGACAGCCGGTGATGATTATAGGGCTCATGTAGCAAGAGAACCTCATTCTGATTATCTAAGAATATTATATCAATATGGATATATTGGTTTTTTTTCATTTATAACATTTATGTCTGGAATATTTATATTCCTTTGGAAAGTTATTAATAATAAAAATGCCTTTGCTTCGGAACGTAACTTGGCAGTTATGATGTTTGGAGTAGCCATAGGATTATTTTTGTATAGCATAACTATTGAACCTACGAGATACCCTTCCTTTTATTGGTATTTTGCATCATCAATTTCAATCTTGATTATTTGTAAAAGAAAAAGATTAAAAGGAATCTATAGCTATAGATTACAAAATTCAGAAAGAATATAGTTTTTCTTGTCAGGGTATCGATGCCCCCAAAAATTATTGTGGGCATTGTGATTGGGATAATCAAAGAGAATACGAGCCGTAAAATGAAGAAGAAATTCAGGTTTCTGCAGAATGTGTACTAGGCGCGGACGATATTCGGTTCGATGGTTATTTTTTTCGACTATTGGATGGATGACCGTAACTTACGTCGATATATAAAATAACAAGGAGAAGCAGATTATAGGCAAGCGAAGCTTGAATTAGACTAAAACCTTAGGCTTAAGCCTTTGGAAGTTTATGGCTGTATCTGTAAAGATGAATATCTAAAATATATTTTGATAAAAATAAAAAAAAAATCCCTTCTAGTTCTTCTTTCTGGTGCGGCTGGATATCAATCGTTAAGCTTGTTATCTATATACTTGATTGGTTCTTATATTGAACCTGATGTGGTTGGTGTCGCCTCTTTAGTTCTTAGTTTGGTTAGTGTGATAAGCGTATTTTCATCGCTCAGATATAACCAGGCTATACTTCTACCTCACAATATCATATATACAAAAGGATTTGTTGTGTTGTCTTTGATCTCAGCTTTCTTTATTGCTTTAATCGCGTTAATTTTAAGCTATGTTTGTGAGGTATTTATAAATAATTCTATTGGTGGAAATTATATTTACAGTCTATATATATTTTCTGGAGTTATTATTCTCTCAATCTTTAATGTGTTGTCAGCACTCTCAACAAAATATGGTGATTTCAAAGGATTTTCATTTTCTAAAATCATACAGGCACTATCCAAATTAATGATTTTGTCATTATTTATTTATGTTGAGAACTATTCTGTAATTTCAATAATACTTTCAACCATGCTTGGTATGTTATTTTCAGTGTTGTATTTGAATACTGTTTTGAAATCAGATAGAGACTATATTTTTGATAAGTTGCGTTACTCAAGAGTTAAGTTATATGTATTAATAAAAAGATTCAAGGATTTTCCCTTGTTAAGTGCTCCATTTGTCGGTTTATTAGAGCTTGAGATGAGTATGTTGATCTTGGTTGGCCCACTATTTTTTTCGACGTATATTGTTGGTCAAGTTGCATTTGTGTATGGAATTGTTCGTATTGGAGGTTCTTTGCTGGCGGATTCTTTAAGAAGGATGGTTTGGCATGAGTTAGGTAGGTCTGGTAAAGATCCGAATTTGATAAAAAATATAATAAAACATTATTCACTATCGCTAATTGTAATTGCCTCAATACTTATGTTTTTGGGTTATCTAACGCTTCCTGTATTGATCGATTTTCTATTTCAAACTAAATGGGACTTAGGGAAAAGCTTTATACCCGCATTTTTTATATTCATGTTATTTCATGTTTTTGGTGATATAGCACAGTCTTGGGTTGTGCTTAAAAGACAACAAAAGAAATTGCTTTTAACAAAAATAGTTGGATTTTTGATTGTTTTGATTGGAGTGCTCTTTAGCAGTTCTCTCGGGTTTAATATTAATGCTGTGGTTTGGGTCTATTCAATTTCTGCTGTTATATCTCGAGTATTAATTATGGTTTTGGCTTGGAAAGTTTTTCTTGAAATTTAACCATTTTTTTAAATGAAGAGAATTATACGAAAATTTCTGCCTGAACGAATTAGGGCAAAGATAAAGACAAGTATATTGATGCCAATGTTGATTGTGTATGTATTTAAGCGTTGGTTAATCATCGCATTCAATGGGCATAATAAAACATGGTTTAGTCTGAGAAGGCTTATTCATAGGTTAGATAAAAATGTCACTATGCCTAATAGAATTCAAATGTCAGGTTTAGATACTGCTTTAGATATTTTATATTTAACTGAAAGTTTGAATTCTGATGGGTTGCTAGATAAAGAAACTGAAACATGGTTGTATTGTGTAATAACAAAATATCGAGATTTGCTGGAAACTGACCTAGTTCAATCTAAGCAAAATAATCTTAATGAATCAGTTCAAAAAGCAAGACTCATCATTAAAAAAATTGATTATTATTTTAATAACGCAGAGAAGGAAGGCTGCTCATTTGAACTGATTTCTCAGTTGTTGCCAAGCGGATATGATGCGCTTTCTTCAATAAGTAAATCTAGGGTAAGTGTTAGAAAATTCAGAGATGAGACAATTTCTGGTGATACTGTTCTTAGAGCATTAGACATAGCTAAAGATTACCCCTCTGCATGTAATCGGCAGGCTGTCAGTATTACAATAATTAGAGATAATGAAAAGCAAAAAAAAATACTTGAAATCCAGGGTGGGTTGCGAGGATATCCGAGTTCAATACCTTTATTAACTATTGTTCATTTTTCTAGATCGGCATTCCCTGGTTTTCATGAAAGACATACTGGTTATATAGAATGTGGTCTTTTTGCAATGGGGTATATTTATGGGTTACAAGCACAAGGTGTTTATTCTGTTCCTTTAAACTGGTCATTCAGAATTGGCAGTACTGATTCAAAACTAAGACAATTAGCGAGGCTCAAAATTGAAGATGAGGTTGCGTTTTTAATTGCTGCTGGGTTTCCTGATGAAAAGTTTAATGTGCCAATGTCTTTTAGGAAGCCAATAGAAAGATTTATTAGAGAAATTTGATATGGATATAGCGATAGTTAATGCAGAACCTTTCGGTAATAAAGGCGCAGAGGCCATGCTAACAACATTGTTAACCTGGTTGAATAGAGAGCCAAAAATACAAAATGTATGGGTTGAAATAACTAAATCATGGTCTATTGAGCAATTAGACGCTTATCGAGATAATTTAAGCTTAGAGAATATAAATATTCATTGGTATCTTTTTTTACCAAAGAAAGTTTTTAGGAATGTTGTACGAGGTCATATAGATTTAAATTTAAAAAATTTTTCACCCGAATTAGTTATTGATATAGGAGGCCTTAATTTCCAAGACGCCTCGTATATGGGGACTTTGAGGACGTTATTTAGGTATATGCCGTATATCTTCCATGATGTCCCTTTGATATTCATGACGCAAGATATTGGTCCTAGTAACAAACTAATAACACGATGGATAGCAAAGGCAATTTTAAATAGATCGAACTTAATTATTAGTAGAAGTCATGGTACAAATAAAGTGCTTGAAGGCTTGAATATTAAATACTCTATAATAGATGGGCCTTATCCAGATATTACATATTTGCTCAATAAGAAAAATTTTAGTTGTATATACAGTCACGGCGAGAGAAAGCCAATTGTGATAGTTCCAAGCGTTGTTACGTATCGTAAGTATAGGGAAAAATATTTTTCTCTATTAATGAATGTTATAAAAGAAAGTTGCCAGTTAGGGCCAATATTAATACTTGTTCATTCCTTTGATTGTGAAAAGAATTTAAAACCTTCGGATCTGTCGGTATCTGAGGAATTGTCAAGACGACTGGCTAATAAAGGAATATATGTACATATATATAAAGAAAATATTTGGGCTGAAAATATTAAATATTTAATTTCATCTTCTTCTTTAGTAATAACATCAAGATATCATGCATTGCTTGCTGGTTTGTCTACTAACGTTCCTGGCGTGGCTATTGGTTGGAATAAAAAATATGAAGCATTGCTAAGCCTTTATAATTTAGATATGTTAAATCTAACTATAGAGTCTGATATAGACCATATAAAGTATGTTATCAAGTATGCTTTAGATGTTGAGAAAAGTCATCTGCGTAAAACAAATCTAAATCTCAAGAAGAAATCTCAAAAAGCCTTTGAGATTTTAAACGATGCTATTGATAGTTTGTGATTATAAATAAAGTGATCGCTGTGGAACTAGCTCCTCTAGTTATCTTTGCATATAATAGAAAAGAATCATTGGAAAAAGTCATTGAGAATATCAATGAAAACTTTTTTTCTGACGAAACTGATTTATATGTATTCTCTGATCATGCTAGGTCATTAAAAGATTCTGAGTCAGTTCATCGAGTTAGGGAATATATTTCAACTATTAGTGGATTTAAAAGCATTACTGTTATTTATAGAGAGAATAACTATGGGTTAGCTAGTAATATAATAGAAGGTGTTACAGATGTTATTAGTAGACATGGTAAGGTAATTGTACTTGAAGATGATTTGATAACAAGTAAGAATTTTTTAGCTTATATGAATAAAGCTCTATCTTTCTATCAAAGCTATAAAAAGGTGTTTTGTATTTCAGGGTTCAGCCATGTTCTTCCAAGTTTAAAATATTTGCATGCAGATACATATTTTTCATATCGTCCATCCTCATGGGGCTGGGCAACATGGGAAGATGAGTGGTGTTGTAATGATTGGAATGTTAAAGATTTTGATGATTTTATCAAGAATAATAAAATGATAAAAAAATTTAATCGTGGTGGTGTTGATATGTCTAGAATGTTAAAACATTGTGTTCAAGGTAAAAACCAATCATGGGCAATAAGATGGGCATATACAATGTTTAAATTAAACAAATACTGTGTGTATCCTCGCGTGTCAAAAATACAGAATGTAGGTTTTGGAAAGGGTGCAACGAATTGCAAAGGAATGGATATATATCAAACTATACTTGATGATGGTGAAGGATTGGATTTTGGTTTTAATACATCCGTTGAGATTGAAGAAAATATAGCTAAAGAATTCAAATATCAATATAGTTATATTAATAAGGCTATAAAAAAATCTAATAGTTTTTTTTATAAACTATTTTCTTAGTTTAGACTCTTTTGTTTTTGAACAAAAAGAAAATAAACGTACAGAACTATTAAACTGATATAGTTCTTTATAGAGTTATCATGAAAGTGCTTTTGGTTCATAATGCATATGCAGAATACAGTGGGGAGGAGTCTGTTCTTGATGATACAATCTCTATTTTGTCGAAAAACAATCATGAAGTTATAAAATATTTTAGAGGCAGTCAGGAAGTATACAATAATAAGTTTGGTAAATATGTTGCTTTCTTTGCAGGAGTATATAACCCAAAATCAAGGAAAACCTTCAATGATATTTTGTCCAAAGAAAAGCCTGATGTCATTCATATACATAATTTATTTCCTTTGATTTCTCCGTCGATATTACCCATAGCAAAAAAACATCAGATTCCTATTGTTATGACAGTTCATAATTTTAGATTAATTTGTCCAAATGGTCTTTATTATACTAATGATACAATATGTGAAAAATGCAATGGTGGTAAAGAATATATGTGTGTAATAAATAATTGCGAGAAGAATTATGCTAAAAGCTTAGGTTATGCCATAAGAAATTGGTGGGCTAGAGTGGCGGGATATTATACTGATAATATTGAGCAATTTCTTTGTTTAACTAGATTCCAGGCTCAAAAATTAATTGATCAAGGTTTTGATAATAATAAAATAAAAATTATACCCAACATGATTAATGATTCTCTTGGGTATAGAAAGCAAGAAAAATCAAGTGGCGAATCTGTTCTTTATGTGGGAAGGATTAGTGATGAAAAAGGTATCAAAACCTTACTCAAAGTTGCAATAAGAAACCCTGATATTACATTTAAAATAGCTGGCTTAGTGCCAGATGGTTATTTTGCAAATGATAATATCCCTAAAAATTTTGTTTTACTGGGGTTTTGCAATAAAAATGAATTATCTCAATTATATGATGATTGCTCTTTTCTAGTATTTCCTAGTATTTGCTATGAAGGATTTCCAACCGTTATTGCCGAAGCAATGCTTCATCAAAAAGCTATTGTTTGTTCTAAAATTGGTGGGCTATCTGAAATTGTTGAAAATAATCATACTGGTTTACTCTTCAGTCCTGGAAATGATGTTGATTTAGAACAATCTATAAGGACCCTTCTCTATAATGAAACTTTATGTAAAGAATTAGGCGTGAATGGTAGACAGAAGGCTTTGCGAAATTACTCAAAAGAAACTTATTACGAGAATTTAATTAGCGCATATGAATCTGCTATAGAAAATTATCAAAAGTCATGAAAACAGAATCGATATTGGATTTTCAAGTAACATCTGAAGATATTGGTTATTGCATCGATACAATTATTTCTTGGATAGATAAATCTAAAAAATCAAAATATTTTGTTTGTGCAAATCCTCATTCGTTACATATAGCTGAATCAGATCCTGTTTTTAAAGATGCCATAAAAAAAGCAGACTTAGTGATACCTGATGGGGTTGGGATCTTGCTTGCGTCAAAAATTAATAATGGTTCTATAAAAACTAGAATCACTGGCAGCGATGTTTTTAAAGAGCTTTCTGTAAGATTTAATCAATCTAATAAATACAGTGTATTCTTCTTGGGATCTTCAAATGAGGTTCTAAACAAAATAAGTGATAAATTCAAACAAGAATATCCCAATGTGCAATTAGTTGGTCTTTATTCTCCACCTTATAAGTCTTTTTTTTCAGATGATGATTTAAAGGAAATGATAGCAGCAATTAATGATGTTAAGCCTGATGTGTTATGGGTGGGCATGACTGCGCCTAAACAAGAGAAATGGATTTATCAAAATATTGATAAATTGGAAGTCAAATTTGCTGGGGCAATTGGAGCTGTTTTTGATTTTTATATTGGAAATGTGAAACGTTCACATCCAATTTTTCAAAAAATTGGCTTAGAATGGTTGCCTAGATTATTGCAAGAACCTAGGAGATTGTGGAGGAGGAATTTTGTTTCTAATCCATTGTTTATATATAAAGTATTGAAATTTAGTTTAAAAAATTAATAGCCTTTTGTTTAATACCAGAACTTTATGAATATAAAATATATACAAACCTTAAGCTTTTTTGTCGTTTTATTTATTTTACTGATTTATAAATTCAATGATGCGTTAATTTATATGCTAAAAGAATGGGAGCGAGATGAATACTCCCACGGTTATCTGATCCCGTTTGTCAGCGCGTATTTTCTCTGGCAGAAAAAAGAAAAACTGTCAGTGATTGAATTTAGCGGTTCCTGGTATGGGCTGTTTTTATTGTTTTTTGGTTTGTTCATTGGATTTGCCGGTGTGGCAAGTTCAGTCTACACCGTGCAACAGTATGGGTTTTTAATAGCCTTTTACGGTTTGATTTGGGCCTTTGTCGGCGGCAAGGCATTTCGGATCATGCTGGTGCCATTGTTGATCCTGGTGTTTATGATCCCGCTGCCCAATTTTTTATATTTCAATCTTTCACAAAAACTCCAACTCATTTCATCCGCTATTGGTGTTGCTGTTATCCGGTTATTTGACATTAGTGTTTATCTCGAAGGTAATGTGATTGATCTCGGGGTGTATAAACTGCAAGTGGTGGAAGCCTGTAGCGGTTTGCGCTATCTGTTTCCGTTGATGAGTTTTGGCTTTATTTGTGCGTATTTGTTTGCAGCGCCTTTCTGGCAACGGGCGTTGATCTTCTTAACCACTATTCCTATCACTGTTTTGATGAACAGTTTTCGTATTGGTATGATCGGCGTGCTGGTGAATTATTTTGGCATCGAGCAGGCTGAGGGTTTTTTACATGATTTCGAAGGCTGGATTATCTTTATGGCCTGTGTTGCTATCTTGTTTCTGGAGATGTGGCTGTTAACAATATTGTTTAATCGTAGCCGCAAACTATCCGAGGTGTTCGGTTTGGAGGTGCCGCAAGCGATTAAAGGCGCAACACCAGCCGAAAGGAAACTGTCGGCACCGTTTTTATCGGTGATGCCGTTGTTGCTTTTTGCACTGGTAGCCTTCAATTCACTACAAAACAAGCAAGAGATTATCCCCGAGCGTCAGCAGTTTGTTACCTTCCCTGATAATTTGGGTAACTGGCAAGGCGTGCGCAGTAATATGGAACCCCAGTTCGTTAGTGCCTTGACCGGCATGACCGATTACATTATTTCTGATTACAAACATCAGGGCTCGGCCAATGTAAATTTTTATGTTGCTTATTACGATACACAAAAAGCCGGCAGTTCTATCCATTCTCCACGTACCTGTTTGCCGGGCGGTGGTTGGGTGATCAAAGATTTGCAAACTATGGCTTTAACGGATGTCGATTTCAATGGCTCACCACTTAAGGTTAATCGTGCCTTGATCCAGTATGGCGAGGCCAGACAACTGGTGTATTACTGGTTTCAGCAACGGGGACGTAATATCACCAATGAGTATCTGGCAAAATGGTATTTGTTCTGGGATTCGTTAAGAATAAATCGAACCGACGGTGCCTT
>JBCEWB010056133.1:0-13922 GCA_039654565.1 Peronia peronii
TCCATCCATCCATCTATCCATCCATCCATCCATCCATCCATCCATCCATCCATCCATCCATCCATCCATCCATCCAAACATCGATCCTTACATTCAACCATCCATTTATTGAAAATAAAAACTTTGAACGTGGCACGTGTAAGGAAAAGAACCAGAGAATACGAGACCGACGAGAATCATTGAAAAATGTATATGAATGAAGTATAGATTGATATCATAATACATTATTCTAGAAATTGTCGGCTATGCACGCTAGGGAATCCCAATGCTCGAAGAATATACAGGTAGTGTATAGACCTTTTCGGTAAAGAAACGAAAAGTTTTACCAAGTCTCGCTCTGGGAAGTCATTTTCCCACTATTTACGGCAACCGTTCATAGCCGAAAAAGCCCCCGAGTTAGGATGTATTTGCAGCCATTTGGATAATTTTGTAATACAAAAAAGGACCAATTAAATTTATATGAGAATGCGATTCATGCAGTTTCCAAAGACACGAGCATTGCTCCTTTGTATCTTTTTCATAGGTACAAAATTCAGAATGGTCAAAAAGACTCCCCGGCTACTGCCTGGGTGAAAGGCCTGATTGTCTTGCATTTCGGAAAAGGTCCATTATAGAATGCAACATGAGTGGAGTAGTTCTGTCTTGTTATGAGGAAGGAGAAAAGCGCCATCACGTATATCTTTAAGATGAGGTGAGGAATGCTCTCAGCTCTAGTATCATTTTTGGTTGTTGCTGTTTTTGTATTTCATTTATTTTTTCTACGACAACAAATTAATAACAATTTGGTCAAACATATTTCTCAGTAAGCCCAGGTATGTGGCAAATTATCAAAGAATCAAATACGAATCTATCAATATCTTAATCCTTCGAGCGATCGTCTTTTACTGTTAGAGTTTGGAGGTGCTGGTATTCGAGCGCTGCAGCTTTCGATCAGCAAAATTAGAAAATTAAATGATTAATGAGAGCATTAAGATGTTGTTAAACAGCTAACAAAGGGGATAACAAGTTGCATAAAGAGGGCCGTGGCAATGAAGGGGTAATATTAGTTAAACTGGCGCGTTCCTCCTTTCATCACAGCAAGGCTTGATTAACCCTACAAGTGTCAAGAAGCCGATCTCATCAGAGATTCGTTTATTATACTTTGTGTTTGAATTACTTTTTAATAGCATAGAACATATCCAGAAAGCAATCATCTAATATACTGCACGTAGGCATTAATTGTCTATGAATATGAATAATTAGCATAAAAATTCTAGTTCTTCAGTGGCCTGCATTGACACTTTTAGGTTTAAACAGCACAGACGAGTATACAGAAATGAGTATACCTGAAAGAAGCGGAAAGCAAAGGGAGGGTTAATATGGTTTAGAGCGAGGGTGAGGGGTGCAAGGCGACAGTGGTTACATCCAGGCGGGAGAGTTGAGCGGGCTTGGCCAACCTTCGCCTGTGGATGACGGTGATGGCGATGCCGAAGACAATGATCGCGGGGATGCCTATGACCAAAGCAGCCACCACCGGCCAGAAGGAGTCCTCATTGATGCCTTCGTTGTCTTCGTCAGCTTGTGGGGTCACCGTGTTGAATACGATCTGGGAGGTCGTGAAAGACTGGTCCTTGGTTTGAGTGGCTCGGATTTGTTGTGTAGTCTTTTCGCCAGTCGGTTTGATTTCCAAACTGCGTGCAGTAGCTGATGTCTGTAGTGGTCGCGTAGAAGATGTAGAAGTTTGCATGACAACACCATCTTTTCTGAGACCTGTCAGAGACGGTGTCTTTACCGCCGATAATGTTGTTGTTTCCCGCGTGGAGGAAGATGTTGGCATTGGTTGGGCGATTGTTGATGTCATCAGTAACGTGGATGATGTCTCTAGAGGGATAATCCTGCTTGTATCCAAGATGCCAGCATTGACTGAAGAACGGCTGGTCATGTCAAACACGTTATCTGGCGTGATTCCCGTGACAGGCACTACGGTGTGGACATCAGCAGCAGAAAAAGAAGAACTCACTGACGGTAATAGAGTGACTGTCATCGACTGGATCGAGCTGAGACCACCCGGGGCAGTGTTGGTCTCAGTGTGACCTCTCAACCAAGCCATTGTTGCGACAGGTCTTGCATGGTCAGTATGATGTACTAATACTGGAAGTGAAGAACTAACTGTACCTAAGTTTGGTACAGATATAGTGTTGGAGGAAGAAGTAGGTAGTGAAGGTTTCTCTGCTGGTGTTCGCAGTACTGGTAATACAGAACTAGGTGTTACAGAAGCTCCTTCAAATCGGTAAATGGCTGTTGTCAGCTTAAAAGTATTCTCTAAAGTCTTAGTTTTCTCGTAGAGAATAGAACTAGTTGGGCTGATAACAGATTTTGTCATGTCTATATCCTGTATTAATGAGAGCAAGTCTTGAGAGAAGAAGGCAAGAGATAACTCAAGTGTCTGGCCTGCTAAGGTTGTAGAACCACTTGGGGTGGAGGATTCTAATGCTAGTGGCAAAAATAAAGGCAGTCCTCCGGAACGCTGGGATAATTCCAGGGTGCTATCAGTCATAGGCGGAGTCAATGTGGAGTTTGGGGCCAGTTTGAAAGAGCCAGCCCTGGGAAAAGGAAAGTCCACAATACTAAGATTATCCCTGTCAGATTTGGTGCTTTTCTGACTATCTTCAGAGCTGTCAGTGCTCCGTAATTCTGACACAGGTGGTGTCACAGATTTATCTGTTTCTGTTATAGTTAAGGACATGTTGTAAGGCTGGACCACATCTGTGCTTACGTCAGAATTTCGGTAACGACGAGATTTCACAATTTTCTCGTCTCTGTATGTTTTCTTCTCTCGATCCACAAAAGGCTGAGAATAAGACAAGACGGGTGCAAATGGTGACTGCTTATTCTCTAATGAATTTTCACGCTCAGCTTTTCTTGCCTGTAGGGCTTCATACTTACTGGTCGCTGTCTCAGGGTAGTAATTGCGCATAAATTTGGTCTTTTTTTCAAATCGAACTCTTTTATTTTCCATCCACTGAAGTTTCGCCAGTTCCAGACTGGCTTGTGTGGTTGTCTCCGAATCTTTCGTGTCGTATAAATCTCTGAACTGTAAGTGAACATTCTTTTTCAAATCTATGCCCATAAAACGTTTCCCTTGATCGCTGTCCGTGTAAGAAAGTTTGGATCCTTCTCTATACTCCGGCAACTTTTTAGTTTGAGCTACAGCCCTATGTTTTAAACTTGTTCGGGTCTCTGAAAACCTACTGTCAAGTTTGTTAGGACGTGGATACTCTGGTATGAGACGATTCTCTTCACTGCTAATCGCAGGATTTGTTTGTTTCAGTCTTAGACGAGACTTGTAGTCAAGAGGACTTGATAGGGTAGAGATAAGAGGCATGTATCCTGATCTAACTCTGGAATTTTTTGAGAGAGGACCAGACACTTTGTTGCCTCTGACTTGCTGGTGAGGCGTCCGGCACGTCTTCCTTACAGTAAGCACAAACCTGGAGTTGAGGAGAGAGGTCAAAATCAATTTTAGAAATAAAGCATAGTGATAAAAAAATAGACATAGTTGGTTATTGGCCTGCAAACTACAATGCTAAAACAGTAAAAAGAAAAAAAAAAAGAAAATCTGGATAAGATCCCCATCTGCAATCTGAAAATAAAAAATGCAGATCCAAACATTAGGTTAATTCATCCATCCACCCATCCATCCATCCAGCCAGCCAGCCAACCATCTATCCATCCATCCATCCATCCATCCATCCAGCCAGCCAGCCAGCCAGCCAGCCAGCCAGCCAGCCTGCCATCCAGCCACCCGTACCCATCTATTCATTCATCATCCACCCATCCATTCATGCACTCATCCATCCAATTCCATTCAGCACCCATCCATCCATCCATTCAGCCATCCATCCATCTATTCATATTCATTCATCATCCATCCATTCATACATCCATTTATATCCACTCATCATCCATCCATTCATTGATCCATCCATCCATTCATCCATTGATCCATCCATCCATCCATATCCATTAATCCATCCATCCATAGAATCCATCCTAACCTTGTGCTCTGATGGCCCCAGACAGAGATCTTGTACTTTAGAAGATGCTGGGACGTAATGACCACCACTCGGGCAGTATCTAGTGTCCGGCCAGACTTGACAAGACGAAGCGTTATGGAGGTCGAGCTCAGAGGTCGATGCTAGAAAAAAAAAAAAAGAAAGAGGAAGAAGAACACATGTCTTATGGCTTACAATGTGAAGAACGATAGTAAAACGTAACAAAAACTTAGTAGTTTAATATGTCAACCCAACTTCAACATTTCCCTCTTGTGTTTTCGTTCACGACCTGCATAGCAATACCTACAATTAAACACTAACCTGGAATCTACAAAAGAAAAAAAACCGTAGGGGGAAGAGGACTAGTGCACTCGGAATTAAGGAAAAAAAAACCCACGCACAACAACTTGTTATATAGAGAAGAAACCCGGCAACTTGACATAATGAAGTCCTGAGCCACTATGTTTGCCAGACATCACAACGTTTACGTTCTCGACAGAGACCAAAGTTCACGATGAGTACTAGCTGGATGGGACATGTCTACAACTATTTTAAATTATCTTTTCTTTTCATATTCGGTTTTGTAGGAAATATCTATTTTTCCCCCAAGGTTTCTGCTAACATTTTAATCGTTAAAAGCAATCAACAAAGATGGTAATCAAAAGCAAGAGTTACTTACCATTGAAATGTGTCCAATATTTAGATCAAAACTGTTGCAGAAGCCTTGGACATCATAGTACCTGAGTGAAACAAGAAACATGGATTAACAAAAGGCATCCTATCTGAAACAATAAGGAGACGAGGAAGAAGATAACGAAGGAGAAGAAGATCAAGACGAGGAAGAAGACAACGAAGGAGAAGAAGATCAAGACGAGGAAGAAGAAAGGTGAGAAAAAGAGGAACGAAAAGAAGAGGAGGAAGAAGAAGAAGAGGAAGAACAAAAAGAGGAAGATGACCAACAACAATAACAATAATCATAACAATTGGAAAACAACAACAAAAACAACAATAATAATAACAACTGCAAAGCATCGCCATTAACAAGAGCGACGTCGACTAAGTTATGAAAGAAAAGATCCCAAACTTTACATGCAGTAAACTGAATGACTCAGTTTGATTATCGACAAGTATCAGAATGAACCATGACGAAAAAAGTGTGATCCAGGCAACAGATTTTGCTCATTCCCCACCACGCAATTATGATACATTGCATTACATCAAATTTTTTACGAGCGAAGTACGAATATATTCAATAGCACAAGAATGAAACAACAACAACACAAGAAGAAGAAGAAGAAGAAGAAATAAGAAAAATAAGTAGCTGGAAGAAAACATTGGAAGGACAACGAAGAGAAAATTGTTCAGAAATAAATGGAATGAAAAATATAGAAAAATGATGTCTGAAATGAAGAGGCGTAAGAGAACAAAGGTACGAACAGGCTCACAAGAAAGAGAACCATAGACAGAAAGACAAAAATATAGATAGAGAAAGGCAAACTGATAGATAAAGCTAGACAATATGATAATGGGACCGAAAGAGACACAAAAGTTTTCAAAGAAGAATTTAAACTGATCTGTTCACCACTTCTTTGATGTGACAATTTCTCATTGGTGTATTTTCCCACCAGTTACTTCCGGACCCATATGGAAAGTTTTCAAAAGGATGTCCTTTTCGAAATACGACAAGGCGTTCCCATCTCATTTCAGCCGTGTGTTGTGAATTTTACTTTCCAAAGCATGTGTTTGATTATTTTTGCCCTCTTTTATGTTGGAGTCTGTCCTGGTTCTTTTATTTATTTATTTGTGACTCCACATTTGTCATTTGATTCATTGGATTAATACTGGAATTCATGAGTTTGATGTGAAAAAGAAGTCTTTTCATGCCTTTCTTATATTCAAAATGTCTCGTACTACGGAAAGATTTGGCTAACTCTGGCAGCTTTTAATTAACCCTGCAACTGTCAAAGGCTGATCCACTCCAAGACGCACTCACTATATTTTGTACTTAAATTGCTATTCAAATAGCGCACAATGTGGAAAATTCGTCTATTGCATTCAGGCCTAATCTGTTATTTTCTGGAACATAAATATATATCATTATACAAATTCTGATAAGCCAATGTTTCTTCTGCACTTTTGTGAATGAAATGACGTACTAATATGTGTTTTCTTGCATTCCAGCATTACGTTTTTTTTACGCCTTTCACTCTCCTGCGGGTGGTTATCTTGTAGTCCACCTACAGTTTTTTAACACTTCTCTCTCCATTGTCTCTTTTCTGTCTCCAGATCCTAACTTTGTGTTCTAGTGGGTTAGGTTATGTTGACTTAAAACAGAATGCTAAAACTAAACATTTTGAATGTTGTACTGAAATTTGTGTAAATTATCTTAACCAAAGAAATATGACTCAACAGACATGAACCCACTGAACCTTGGATGAATTATCTTCATCAATAAATGAGTTAATAGACACAACAGTGTAAGTTTATTTTTACATGGAGAAAGTTAATAGAAATACTAATAATTCTGCGATATTCGACAAATTCGCTTGTCATTTAGTCTTAAATCTTGATACTCTGTATTTCACATGTGCAGAATACACATCAACATCCTTATCAGTGTACCGAGCATTCTTTGTTTCTCTCGCTCGCTCTCTCTACTCCCATAAACATGTCATAACGAAAAAGAACCAACCAACTGCTTGATGACCAAGTTTGCAGAGCTGCCCTTAATTGCCATCGTGTTTTTGACAAAAGGCCATTTTCACCACAGTTTAATTTATTATTTCTCCACCTATTCAAATATAACTGTCCACAATAATAAAAGACAACCTATTGCTTCACTTCATTTTCTAGAAATCGTATTTGAATCACTGTATGTTTATGGAGATTGCACATTAAATCTCCATTTTCTCTAAACGGAAGTTTTCAGGAAAAAAAAACGTTTCATCAAAGTACGTGAGAATGGATATCTGAATGAAGCGAGTGAATCATAGAGCAGGAATGCAGCTGTGGTTGCTGAGTAGGTTGGATGACCGATAATACCAGCTACCCCATGTTTAGACAGGTACACAAACATCGCCTTAATAGCTAAAGGCGGGGAAAGGACACAAGGATAGATCAAAATCTTCTACACGTTCACGATTTTTCAGTGGTAGAAATGTATTTAATCTGAGCAATTCCGTTTGTGAAAACGAATTCTATATTATAACTGATCTGAATAGACTAGAGGGAAAAAGCGGAACTACACAATTAAACAGACTAGAATATAAAATGAAATAAAACAATTGAAATATAAATTTGACACAAAGAAACTAACGCAAGGAGACAAGACAGCAGAATAAAAAATCCTAAAAACCTCACCCTAATATCATCCCTTTTGGATCTTAGAATACAGATATAACTTTTTAAGTATAAATAATATGTCATTACGATTTGAAAATCATTCAGAGGCATAAGTTTAAGGAAAACACCATTCGAAAGAAGGCGTCTTGATCTATTTTTTAGACCAAAAAATGAGTGTAACGGAGTGTATGTTAGGCATCCGGATTTATTACACAATTAAAGCCTTTTTTGTTGTCATCGGCATGTGTCAGATTTTTTCATGTCTATATTTAATGTAGTAGAAATGTCTGTAATTTAAATAAAGATAATGTAAACTGATACACATACTTTTTTATTTTTCGAAACGAGATCATTACATCATTATCTAGAAGACAGACCATCGCAATATGACAGTCTAATTATACACTTTAAAGGATTTATGGTTGAGCAGTATTTTATGGTCTGGTCGACGATGATCTTTGTATGTTACCAACACATATTAAATGAATAATATCATTTCTTGCTGGAAGGAAGTACAGAGAATGAGCGGCAGGACATTCCGCTTCATCCTAGGACACATGAGTCTACGCCTCGCAAGGATCGGGACTCCTCTGTAAATTTCTATTAACATCCACATACAAAGTTTGCATGAAGCCATTTAACTCTGAGAGCATTCACAGGTATCAAGCCAACATGTCAGCCAGTGTGCAGGGAAGTGTGTGAAAAGCGTCACGATATGTTTGCTTAGCGCACCAAATCTGTCCATCATTTTACATCACTTTAGGACGGCTGAAGAGAGTTCTATTCCGTATACATCAATGAAATTGTGGCCGGAACACGAGGTTTTTGTTCCAGATACAAGACATTCCAGTGGAACGGTCGAGGGAGGTCTTTTGGATATCAAGATGCAGAATCAGAGGCAGAATATGAACTGCAGACAAAGGCACATTTGTTTAAAACATGAAGCAGAGAAATAAATTCCATTTTCATGATATTGAACCTTGATTTCCTGGCAGATCTTTTGACCCTCGAAGACAATTCACATTAAAATCAAGACATTTCAAATTAGACTACATGTATTTGCTGAAAGTGTTCAGATATGAAACTATTTTTGCCGATGGGCCTACATGAGCTACGGTCTTCACAGATGCACTCAAAACAGACAAAGGTTGACCAGTTTGCATTTTATCTCCCAGTTCTTTCCTACTCATGCATGGTAAACAACAATAAAGATGGTAGCTGATACAGTTATTCCCTTGCAGATGCATTAGGATGATACTGATGATCGGTGATCTGAGGCCACTGGAGGTTGTAAAATAAATAGACAGTGAAACATCGATAGAGAGCTAAATGTCCTCAAAGTGAAGATAATGTACCATATTCTATGTCTTTGCTTTCATGGCGCTGCGTTGTATATCCTTTTTCCCTGTGGTTGTCGAGAGAAGATGTTCTGTATTTTGATCAAATACACCAGCAGAGAATATAAGGTGGTGAGACAGTTAAGCGTGAATGGAAAGATAAACGATAACCGGAGAAGAAATACAGTATGAATTAAAAATAAATCACTGTTCCTATCCTGAACCCTGGAATTTTAGGAGGGATATTTCACTCCTTCATCGAATCCTCGTCTTTGCTATCATATTCAAAGTATTTTGACAGCGATCCATTGACGCAATAGAACTAAATGGAGGAACCTCTCAATATGTCACCATTTCCTGAGTTATTCGGCGCCTATTTTCCAACCACTTTAAAACATATTTATTTAAGAAGACACGAAGCATGCCTTTTTTTTTAAAAGAAAAATTCATTTATATTTCCAGTAAATTCTTATGTCGTCAGCGGCCTATGTCAACAAAGCTACAGTATAACCAGAGTGTGTGTGCACCTTGGCCATTAAGTGTAACACTGAGCACTCTGTCCTGCAATTAAAAACGCCAACTGATATTAAAAGCGTCACATAATATGAGTGATGTGTTTTTAAATTAGTCAATGTATCACAGCGTTATATTCAGAATTAATTTTAATGAGAAAACGTTGTTTAACAGGATGGCTCATATTTGTGTTCCGAAAGCAGCGGTGATAAGCTTCGTATACTTGTTTTGAGGCATAATATAGAGAAAAACTGACATAATCTTGATGATACATTAGAAGCACATATTTGACGGGGAATGCGTTGTCAGGCTACGGGCTTTACATAGAGAAACTGTTTAAAATATTATTCTCTGACCTTGATTTAGGCTATCATTATATTTATCAAAGTGAGCTGTGTGCTGAATCTCATGATTCTACTGTTAATACTTTCTAGTTTGCAAAAAAATTGTATTCCGAAATTATTTTTAAAAAACAAATAAACAAACAGAGAGACATGTAGACAGACAAACAAATTTAAATAAAACAAAAAAGGATCTGTAACTGTGGATAATGAGGCTTTTCTTCAGTTATTTCATACCAATGCCTCTGTCAATTGATTTTATTGTCTTTCTTTAAAACAAAAACAAAACAAAACAAAAATACACACACAAAGAAAACTTCCATCGATTCTTTATCAGCTAGTTGTTATAAGCCAAACACTGTACGACTGAGTTCCGGCGACATTTTACCCATAACTTCTACGATATATTACTTTTGGACTCTGAACTTTAAATGAAGAAATAAATATACGTTAAAATTCCTAAAATAGCATTCCTTACCCTTTACATTCGCAAAGATCAATTGGGATAAAATTTGTGTTCTAAACTTTGTCATAATATGGACGAGAAATATCAATGTTAAATCCGTTACTCTATCAGATAGTGCACCAGTTGTTCCCCACAACCCGCCATTGACGGCAGAAATAGATACAACTATTTTCTCTACTAATCTGGGTAGTGAAATGAGAAAAGTTGGTGCGGTGGAATACGTTTATTTCTCGAGATATATAATTAATTACTCCCAAATGAAAGTAACCACTGATTGAAAAAAATGGCGATTGTTTTTACCTTTTGAGGCTGTGATTACACAAAACAGTTATTATGCTTTAGATCATCTCAAATTAACGAGAATTAATATATATCTGAAGGCAGTGAACAGTTGTAATAGGAATTAGTAAAGCGGAGAGGGGAGGGGGGGGGACGAATAGAGAACTCAGAAGGAGGAAGGACCGCAAGAAATGTTACCTTGCCACATCCCGACCAGATTTACCTCATACAACCGAGATAGCCTTTAACTAAACAACCATCAGGTCCTTGATAGATCGAACTTAGGACCTACAGAAATCTTTGGGACTTTACCAAGCAGATATTATTGTAACAATGATTGACAGTGAGTATGTCATTAGCTTTGAAAGAGACGATTTTTTTTACCAAAGGTCTGGGACTTTTGGGGTTAACGAGGCTGAAAGGCTGATCAAGTAAGCACGATACGAGAGAGAAAGAGAGGAAAGGGAGGGGGGAAGGGGGGGGGGGAGGAGAGAGAATTTATCTTACCAATCATCGTCTTCACAGCTGAGTACTAGCATGACGGAACTATTGTCTCGGCAGATGGCGTGAATCATCACTGTCGACACCTCGATCCGCACTGACGTCACTTCACCTTGACAGTCGCCATCCTGGAAAACATGTAAAAAAAAAAAAAACACAACGTCACAAAATAAGGGAGAGGAAATGGGATAACAACATCACCAACATTCGTACCGTGCAAAAAATTCCCAAACAATCCTTGGTCGGTCTCGTCTCCACGAAATATTTTGCAGTTTTCTGATTCATTTTGTCATAGCTGAACATTTTATTTCTACGTCACTGCATCTACAGTTGTTAAAAGAGAAAAAGAGAGAGTGAAGGAAAAAGAGAGAGCGAGGAAGAATGAGAGACAAGGGGAGAGAGAGACAGAGAGAGAGAGAGAGAGAAAGAGAAAGAGAGACAAACGGCTGTCACTATTATTGTTAAAAATTGATTGCAGACTTTCTGAAAGATTAGTCTGGGTTTTAGAGTAACTTAGAATCTATTGATTTTACTAACATGCAGGTTTTGGTTAAGTTAATTGGGAGGCAGGTGGAGATGCAGAGAAAAATGATGTAAATGCTCATGTTAATGGATATGATTTTACCTAGTGAAACAGTTACTTCAGTTCAACTGATAGTCTATATAATTCGCAGAGACGAGATAACCGCTTCCAGATAACAGCCACGTAACAGACCGAAACCGAATGAATATGTATGAATCCATAAAGTGACTTGATCAATGACGTTGATGATAACGAAAAAGACAACATATACGACAACAATGGTGAAGTAACAATTCGAGCTATTGGTAATACAACAATTACAATCACTGCAATGGTAATCAAATAAACAGTAATAATAGCATTATATAGCTATAAATACCAATATCGACTGATAATTGCCAAAGACTTAAAGGGGACAAACGCTGATGTAAATGTACATTTACACTTACTCATGCTGAAATGCATATACATATACCCCAACCTCCGGTCACACACCAATCATGATATCACTGTACCTGGTGACGTTAGTCAAGAAATCACTGTGCCTTATGACATCAAAGAGGAAGTGTTTGAGCCCGATGACGTCAGTTAAAAAAAAAAAAAAAGTCAGCGTGCACGATGGCTCCAAAGAGGAACTCATTGTGCCCGATGACGTCAGTGGCTAAGTCACTGTGAAATGATGACGTCAGCCAAAAAGTCACTATACCCAGCCGTGTTTGCGATCCGTGTTGAAACGTTCATAATCGGGACAACACTGATTGATTTAACGTGTGACAAAGTGACTTTTCAAAACAAACAAACAAACAAACAAGCAAACAAAGGATTAGGAAATGAAACGAAATGCATTTCCAGTCAACGGGATTAAATGTGGCGAAAGAAGGGCCAAAAATGACAATATACATGTATAACCGAATGGACCAAAAAGCACTTTGGCTAAACGCTTAAATACACATAGAGACTTGTGCCATCATGTAGAACCTCTACCATCCTATAGAGTTATAGGAAAGGTGGTAAATCCATATTCGTGCTCATAATTATTTATCTCTACACGTATGTGTCTAAAAAATTCAGTTAAAACACATATCAAGTCAGTGCACAGCAATCGGGACATGGCGTACACTTTTCTTTATTGTGCAAACACGTTATAATCAACTAAAATATTCGCAAGAAGCGGCCGTTTGTTACAAATAAGAGTGAAACGAGAGCGTTATGGAAATTCATTCCTGGGAAGGGGAGGGAGTGGGGTGCTACTGTGGTTATGTGGTATGGCATTTGCTTCATGGTGAAAAAAAAAAAAAAACATACGTCGGTGAGGTTGTACCCGGGATCGATTTGCGGGTCATCATTTGTGGGATGGGAGGACACGAAAATCGAAAATCTGCATTTTTTCAGTGATCAAGGGTCCCCTGGCTTCCTCTGGGTAGCGAAACTCGACGTCTAGCCTTCTCGGATAACGGCAAATATATTTCGGAAGTCCCGTGTGTATATTGCGCATGTTAAAGAATCCTTAGCAGTTCAAAATCGACGAAGAGTCGGCGGAGTGCAGCTGTCCGGCCAAAATTTCCAAATTCCAAATTTCTACCCACACAAATTCTCACCAAAAAACAGGCATCCTCTTAAAGCCGAGATAATCCTATTTTCTAAGGATTGAAAGGCTTAAGAGAAAAACAATCATCTCTGCTTTCAGCAATACGTCCACCAAGTCGTGGCAATTTTTCTTGAGTCAGCTTATTCTCTTGCTATTTGTGACATTTAAGTCCTTGCACATGTTGCATCCATACTGTGTCTTATGAGCTGTGAAAGAAATTTGTTTTGCAGACAAATAAGGTTTGCACCATCTGTCGCAAGCTCATCTTTCCTTGCTAGCAGGATGGAAATAAGCTTGAGTTCCACGACAAGCATCTGTAGCCTTTGCAGTTACCGTCAAACTTCAGACGAACTACCAAAATCGGCGAAGTAAATCATTAATGTTGTTGTACTGTTAATGTAAGTTAATTTTTCACTCTGAATTTTGCAACACGGAATAACAACAAAGGAAACCAAGTTATCAATGTCTCCAATAAAAACAAACAAACAAACAAACAGAAAATGAAAACCAAAACAATGAAAGAAATCAAGAAACACACACACGAAAAACAAGAGAAACAAAATATGTATACACACACACACAGAAACACATACAGAAACTCAACTATAACAAATTCTGAGACTAGGGACAAACGTGTTTACAAATAGGAGTTAAAGAAAACTAACACAGATACCGAAAAAACAATGACGAAGAAACTGAATGTTAGCAGAGAATGCTGCGTGTTTCTCACTAACATTTTGGGCGGTTGGCTTTTATTTATAGCCAGAATAGTGCACAAAATGTTAACAGACCAGATCTGCTATGAGATGTGGCTGCTGTCTGTGTTCAGCCTTGATCATATTAAAGTATTAGGCAGCATGTTTGCGTTGTCGAAATGTTCTTTCCTATAATAGCACGTGCTTTTTCTTTCTGTGTGTGTGTTTCCCGCTCCCTTCACACACACACACACACACACACACACACACACACACACACACACACACACACACACACACACA
>JBCEWB010056144.1:0-13920 GCA_039654565.1 Peronia peronii
GATAGATAGATAGATAGATAGATAGATAGATAGATAGATAGATAGATAGATAGATAGATAGATAGATAGAGAGAGAGGATAGAAAAAGTGAGAGAAAAAAATTGTTTCGTTATCTAAGGGAGGCTAATCCTTCAGCCCCATGAGGTAGCATAGATGCGCATCTCATCCTTTGCTTTTCGCCTCTCTTATTTTAATTCTACTTTATTTCATTTTTATTTTCATTTTTTTTGTTGTTGTTCTCTATGGCCTGGTTTTACACCAAGGGGTCAGTAAAGTACATAGAGGTGTTTCCATGGTGCTGACGAAAGGTCAGGCAAACATTCGACATAGATGATTTCATTGGCAGATAACTCCGGATGAGAGGCCGGGGCGAGGTTAACCAGTGGGACAAATAGGATTACCTTCCCTTTCTTTGTGTCCGGCTTTGCCTACTTCATCTTCTTGGTCGCTATTTTTACATTTCTGTCCTATTCTTTTCTTAAAAAGTCAAGAGTCTAGGTCGGTTTTTCGGCCCATCTTCTAATTATGTTTGTCGAACAGGTGAATCAATATAATTTGTTTGTTTTGATTCGACTTTATTTGTTGTTGTTTCTTTATTGGTTAATATGGGTTCTTTTATGTTTTCACCTAAGTCTTGATGATTCTTTTCTTAAGGTTTTCAATTTCTCACGATTACTAAATTGTTTTCTTTTGAGAGTTTATTTGTGTTCTTAATGATATCGCTACTGTTCTTTGTTATTTTGCTTATCTTTTTTTTTTTCTGTCAAATTTTCACTTTGTTTCAACTTTTGTATCGGTTGATTTCTATTTCATATATGAGTAAATTTTCTTGTGAAATGTTCCTTCTCCTTTTAAGTAATCCAAAATGCTTATAAAGATTCCTCATCTACTTATTTCATCATTTGCTTTCAAATATTTTCTGTTTCCTGAATTCAAAATTTTGCCATCTCCCCCTCTCAAGTTTTTATTCTTTCACTTGCAGATTTTCCCAGCTCCAGATGATGATATTTTTATATTCATTCTTCGACGTTCAGACTTGCCTTTCTCTCCATTGGCAGATTTTCCTACTTCCATCTTTTTCTTACAGCAGCAGACTGTGTAGTCTCTCACACTGAGATTTTGCCACGTCCAGGGCTTACAAATTTTCCATATCAGTTTGTCTGAAAGCATGGTTCGAACAACTTTGACATTATAAAACATATAATGATAATAATAATAATATGATAATAATCATTTTCATAATTATCATAATAATCATAATAATAGCAGAAATGATTTCACAACAACCGCAACAAAAAAATCTTTATTATGCTTAAGGATAAACATCTTTTCTTCCTTAAGAACTATCATGATATACCGAAACATAAAACTAGAGTTAAAAAAGTGGTATCTCCCCCTCCTACCCCGCCCCCTCCCCGTCCTTTACCCAACACTCATTTTTCTTTTTTTTTTGCAGGATGAATTCTTCAGTATTTGAGTTGCTATACCGTTAGCTGAATGTTTCCCTTACAGTGAGACTGCGTTATGATGAGAAACAGACAAGGAATGTGCTTGTAGTCATGGGCGTCAGTGGTTAATTGGACGGATTCTGTGCATGCTTCAGCCCAGATTGTACTCCAACAACCTGATTTATCTCCCTAGAGCTATCAGTGACATTGGATCCTACGGTCTCAGCCTATCAAGATGATCGCCAATTATAGACTATCGGTTATGTGAGAATGTCATGATCTTTCAGCCATCAGGAAATAGAATTCCACCGCTAAATTTTGCTGTTGATGCAATGTTCATTTCCGGCAGAATCATAGCTGTTTGTTCTAATATTAAAACGCTTGACTTTTGTCATAATCTCATAAAGAAACAGTCATAAAAATAGTCTGTCAAAATAAATGTGTTCTTGACAAGAATAAATAAATTTCCTTCATACTGAAATACGTTTTGGTGTTACATTTTTATTTCATTGCACTGATAATGACTGTTTTCATACATGGGCTCAGCAAGAATGAATCGGATTAACAAGACGAATGAAAATATAATATTATAACTCAGAGCATGAGATAGCCATGCTAGTTAAGTTTCAGATAAACAAAATTAAGTGTCTCTATCATGTCTTATAGCAAGATGTTACTATGTTTCAAAAAGAAGATAAGAACAAGAATCAGGTATTGTTTTGCAAATTCGAAATTGCTATAGTAACCTTATTCGGAATAGCGAAAACAGATAAATACATTTTTATCAGTGGCCTCTCAGTGCATGACAGACAAGATAAGATAAGACGAGATGAGATATGAAGAAAAAACGTGGATAGCCAGTGCACCTTAAGATATGATTCTGTTTGAATCTGAATTACATGGGTAAAACTGGATGTAAAAGTGAACGCCTGTTTATTAACAAAATCGAAAGAAAACAAATAAACACGTAACTAAATACACAAATAAATTTATGGCATAAGAGTTGTCTGTCAAATAGATTCTGAAGCTGAAGATCTTTTCCTGTCTTACTGCATAATACGTTGAACTTTTGGAACCGTTCCTTCAATAAATATTACCGACAGGTTTCTTAGGAAAAATATAGGGCATGTATTCATGAAAACTTGGTAGACAGCGGGCACAATACGTTGCCTCTATTAAGAAATATAGCCCTGGGCATAGGGACAGAATGCATCTGAGCCGGCACAGCCTGGTAGGTGGGTGTGTTGGCATCAAGGGGAACACTTACAGATCGATAGTGACGAAAATAGATAGTCAGCCTGGTTAGAAACGCCTTTGATGGCAGATACTAAATGAAAATGAAATATCTTACAGTAGTCCGTGTTTTTTTGTTTTTTCTCACTTTTTTTTCTGTTGCTAGGATGCAAAAATTCTATGGACTTACATAATTAGATTTAAATTTCTTTTAGTGCTTTTTAGTTGTCATTGTAGCAGCGGCCATATTGAACTTTAAATGTTAATGTTATTTTCTTTAATCTATTCCTTTATTTATACCCAAGCAATATATTGTTTACGATTGGTATTTTTTAGAAATTTCGAAAAACGCTAATAATTCATGACTCCAAGTTGTGACTATCATGGCACAGGCCATGCAACCAAACATCACAGAGGCCATTTAGTACCATAGATTAAAGAATGGTATGCACGACATTTTTGGACAGCCACGTAAGCTCTTTCACAGATCTATGCACTAGCTTTCAGCGACGCGTCATCTGTGTTTTCTATCCTCGTAAGGTCTTAGTCTATCTGACACTGGCTGCTCCGAACTTTTGCATACCCGAAATCTTCTGGCCAAAGATTTGTGGCTGGTTGTTTTCTTCTAGAATGGCATTAATTTGTCTGATACAGAATGACTGATCACCAGCAGCAAACACCATGTATTATATACAACACTGATGCCGAACTAAGCTGGTATTGTCAGACATATTTATTTCCGAGGCCATCAAGGACGATGAGAAGAGATATAGATATTCTCTTCATAGATAATGCAAAGATACAGACGTGGCAACAAAACACCTCGCAGCAAAACAAGCTTGGAACGTGGTGGCTGTAACTTCTTTATAGCTGCATCCTGAGGTAATATTACAGTGCTTAGACACCTCCAAGGAAAATAAACACACACACCCTCACACACACATACATACACACAACAACAATAACAATAACAACTCGACAACCCACAGCAATAACAAGCTTGAAATGTCTTAGTTGTACACGTAGTATGTCTAGTTAATGTCGTTCTCTTGAGAGAACATGAGCGTTTTCTTCTGCGACTAACAGTGTTATTGTGAGAAGGGAGGCGGCCGTCATTAAGTCTTCGTATAGTTCAAGGAAGCTGCTGACACACAATGGTTCGGGCATCATGTTTGTGTGGCTGGTGGTATCAGGATGTGGTGGCTATGCAGAAATTCATACTTGATGACCACTGGAGCAATGAGAGAGAATATATATATATGAGATGCGACACGATGTAATCAGGCTCTCGTCAAATTTTGAGCATATGCAGTTATTGGTATCACAGTAAACATTATTCATTTCCCTTTCTGTGAATGAAAATTTTTTGTTCTACCTTAAGAAAGGAATCGAGATGTTAGCAATTAAAGACAATGGGGTGACCTGTTGTTGCAGCTGAATTTAGCGAGAAAATCGCCGATCACTTTTGTTAATCCTTATTAATCCTTATTAGGCCATGCCACTAAATTACAATTTTTTGGGCTTTTGCTCAGTCTAATTTAGCAAATTTAACTTTGAAATGCATTTTTAGATTGATATAGAAGGGTTCTGTGAAGGAAAAAAAAATGCATTAAAAATGCATTCACTGTTGAAAAATATATATATATAAGTGAAAGACAAAGTACAATGCTATTCTAAGAAAGATGTACTGCATATTTAGCACGAAGACACACAATAAAACAATTCCAACAGAGGATAACTATGGTCACATACGCTGTAGTCAGGCTATCACATGAGGTTCATTTGCCCATATGGGATAAATAAGTAATTGTTATTTCTATTTCTAATCACAGCTCAAATCAATTTAACAACAAACGAATTCATTAAAAAAAAAAAAAAAAAACCATGGGCTACAACTTTGTACCTGCGCAAAGCGTTACCTAGACCATTGTCGACTATGTTATCGGGAAAAGTTAGATGGGTAGTTTTCGGTTGCTACCAAAAATGTGGAAATAAATTTGAAAGATTCGAGACTTTTATAGCGAAATTTAATGGCACTTTTATACACCCCCTTTTAATTTTCGTTGTATTCTTTTTCTTTAAATTCATTTCCATTGAAAAAAAAAATATTCAAAGTAAACCGTTTATTACGGAATGTCTCAAAGCTTTTGAACACAATCGCCTTTTATTTCAGATGAATGAATTTGTAGAGCGTGTGAGCCGCTTGCCCCTAGTTAGTGAAGCATAGTGATCAATCATGCCGTATAGAAACTAAAGTGAGCCATGTTTGGGTGGCACTAGACCTGCCAGTCTTTCAATAGCCATGGTTCAGACAAGTTTGAAAGGACATAATTTTTTTCTTAACTCAGAACATTTCAGGGAAAACAGAAACTTTGGATCCTTAAATTTCCGTTCTCAATTTGGTATTCTCCTTGTCTCCTTCTGCCTTCTCTCTTCCCGCTCTCTCAATCAACACAAATATTATTTCCAAATTTACAATCTACAGCAAAGCGTAATCTTGTACTCCTTGGTTACACAAGTTTTTATTGCTTTCCTACCACAGTGAATGAAATAGCTAAAGTATCACCCTGTCCTCTTTGGTTTGCTATTTAACATAAAATATCTTTTAAAAAAAACAAAAAACAACCAAAGTTGAACTCGTCTTGCGAAAGAATTACTTGTGCTGAAAAAAAAAGAAAGAAAGAAAAAGAGTTGATATCATGTCTGGTAGTAATAAGCTTGTGGTTTATAGGAGATAGGTAGAACGTCAGTTTCAAACATTTTCAGACATTTAGAAAGTGAAAACAAAACGCCCCTCATCCTCACCCACGTACCAAATCGCCCAAAGGAAAAAAAAAGAGCAATTTGAACAAAAAAATGCACCAAGACTTCTTGTATGCAATCATGTCCTCAAAGTCTACGTTGTCCCTATGTATTTTTTAAAAATCGCAATAGTTTGTTTTTTTAAAACTGTGTAAGTGGCTTTCAATCTTAAGACCAGAATTATTTCGGCTTTAAATGAGTGCCCAGTTTTGGTGAGAAGAATTTTTGTTCACATAAATTTGAACTTTGGACTTTTGAAATTTGCCCTGACAGCGGCATGTTCGGTTATTCTTCACCCGATTTTACTGTCAAGGATTCTTTAATGTGAATAACTGCATTTGGGGCCTCCGAAATTATTTGCCTTTATCCTAGAAGGCAAGACGTTTGGCTTCCCTACCCAAGAAACCATGGAATCGTTGAGTCATTGAAGAAAAAATAAAAACTCAAGTTTTAATCTGCTAGTCTTTCCCAACCCCGGGTAAGATTCACATTTCGAACTTACGACGTAAAATGAGTCAGCCGAATCCCTTGGCCACGGCGGCCTCCTATATCGTAACGATCCGACAACCATCGACGAGTATGCCGGCATTTCCCGGTAATCCTCAGTAATTCTCGAGAGTTTTCGTAGACTTATCTCTGTCTGTGTAAGAGATGCAACCCCGTCTGTATAGGGGATGTAACTTTTAAAAGGAACACGGGAAAGTACCGCAGGGGGACTCAGTGTGTGCATCAAGGGCTTATACACTGCTGGTTGCTCATTCTTTGATGTCGCAGACAGAAACTCGCCTGCAAAATTGGTGACAAATAAACAGAAATGTCGCTGTGAAATGGCAAAATGGATTCGTGGTCAGAATAAACTGAGCCAGGTGCTTGGCTCTTGGGGCGAGCTGCTGTATGACTCGGGTGAAAATGAAAAATGGTTATTTTATAGAGATGCTTTGAATTTCAAGACATAGACTGTCGTCAACTGGCAACCAACTCAGTACAACAACAAGAACAACAACAACTACAACAACAACAAAACAACAACACCAACAACAACAACTACAACAACAACAAAACAACAACACCAACACCAACTTCAACAACAATAATAACAACAATAACAATAATAATGATTTGATTGAAGAAAGAATAAGCTGAAATGTAATAAAAGGCTGGAAGGTAACAATTTTTAACGTAATAGGTGTTATAATAATAAGAATTTTTTTTTTTAAAGATTACATGGGATGGGGGCGGGGGAGGGGGGGGGGGGTAGAGGGGGGAGGCCCACTTAAGTCAGTATGCTCCTTCAGAACCATTCCCAAGGGATGTATAATTCCATGGTTCCATGTTTCTCGAAGGCATAGTTTCATATCTATCTCCAACAAAAGCCATGTTTCTCAAAGTATTGTCTTGATGTTGTGCTCCTTTTGTTTAGTTGTTATCACAAACAGTTTCGAACTGCTTTCATGTTTGAAAAACGAAACAACCAACTAGCGTGTCTGCTGTGTAAGTGTATTTGATGAAACCCTTTTCCCTAAAAACTTCGTTTCGAGAAAATCGAGATTTGCTTTTGCAACATTTGAAAACAAAATGAAGCTGCTGGTTGTCTTTACAATTGTGAAAAATTATATTTGAACAGTAAAAGCAGAAATAATTAATAATTTGACAAAAATGTCGTTGTTAAAATACGTTAGTATACTTCGTTCACTATTTGAGAGAAATAGTATTTTGCCCTCTTCTTCTTCTTCTTCTTTTTTTTTTTTTTTTTGACCATTTACTGCTCCTCTCATCGGCTAGACCAACTCCCATTATCAAAGTTTGCCGAACTTAGCCGTTTTAATGCCAGATTTACGGTACAGGATCACGTGTTTCTTGATAAGCAAATAACTGTTTGTCTGAGTGCAAGGAACGGCTTTTAGATAAAATACGGTTTTTGTTTAACCTGACCAAGACCTAGTGTTTCGGATCTGACTTAATACTCTGATGATCCGTTCTGTAGGAGAGTGGGCTGTTAACAGCCTTTAAGCATAAAGATGCTATCCTCTTCATTTTTAACTTTTCCACTTTGTGGTAGCATATAGTACTGATGCACTTTTGCCTGTCTAGTGCCAGATGAAGAGATTCTTCGAGTGGAAGTAAAAGCCCTGCAGAAGTTTGTCCACAGCGTTGGTCGATCTTTGCCTGGGCCTTTTTTTTCACATAGGACTTACTTCACATGATTGGATACATAATGCCAGAATAAGTATATAAACATTGATAATATGATTGTATGATTTTTGTCTGTAATCAAGATTGCCTTGCAGATATTACAACCTCGTCTTCAGACCATGTGATACTTGGTTATCAGTTTCTCTTTTCCCGGTGTCTCAGCGTACTCTCTCTTTTTCTCATTCCTTCAGGCCTTATCTCATGAGCCTTCAGGCGTGGTCTGTCTCTACTTATTTCTCAAGCAATCTCTATCACTTTCTCTCTCTCTCTCTGGTCCTCTTTCTTTCTGTACTTCCTCCTTGTATCAGAATGGGTCTCTCTCTCACTCTGGTGCAAGGGATGGTTTCATTTCCCCGAGGGCTCTGTCATTACCACTTTATTTCGCCGGCCATGCTCAATCTCTCTCTCTCTCTCTCCCCTCTTCGCTCTCTCTTTCTCTCTCTCTCGCTTCCCTTCTCTTCTGTTTTCCATTTCTATCACCCCCCTCCCCACACACCTTCCCGGCTCCTGTTTCTCCTCCAGGCTCGACACAATTTAGCACATTTTATTTCCAGCCTTAGCACTTAACCTTATCAGTGCCAAGGGGCTGACATACTACAGAGAGAGAAAGAGAGAGCGAGAGAGAGGAACTGTACTTTACAATTTGATTTACATCCAAAATGACAATCAACACGCAGATAACCAAGCACCAATATCATTTTGTCGTTCTGTGAACATGAAAAACCGAGAATGGACAGGAATGAGATTTGCTAATTCTCAAAGAGCAGTGGAAGACAAAGAGGGTTGGGGGGAGACTAGAAGCCTCATCCGCAGAGCTGCCTCTATGACATGGCAGAGATCAGAGCTTTTCTCTTCTGACAATCGTGGCATACGCAGAAAGTCAAATCTGACAAGAAGCCAAAACCCTCTTTAATCTTTTACTCAGTAAATAACTATTTTATTACAGATTCAAATACAAAATCTTTATTTCTTCAGCTACCGACGTGGAATCAAGATCAAGAGATGCATCTTGACATCCGAAATTCGAAGTTGACTAAAATCTATTTGGTCTAGATATAGCTCTTACATATGCGACGTTCTGTCAGACGAGGGCAGATGCTAGGCTTTACATATTGTAAAGGAAATACACTTCAGCAGTTTCTACTGTAAGCTTTAGATTTAAAAACCTCACACATCATTTTAATATATCATTTTACTCACGTACGAACTCTCTCCAGCTCAGATTGCCTCCTTGTCCTTCTCTCTGTCTCTCCATCTCTTTCTCTCTCTTTGACCACGATCGTTCTCTGTTTTTTCTTTCCCCTATTCCTACTTCGTCCTCCCCTTCTCCGCCGCACCCCCCCCCCCCCTCCTTCCCATCTCCCGTTTTCGATTCACAAGATACACAATACGTCAACTTCCGAAAAAACTTCGCACTAAATATCGCCAATCCCATTTTCCTCTCTCCAATTTTAAATACGCCTGGAGAATAATATGCCATGCAGTCCAACCACGCGTGTACCTCCAATTTAATGAGGCATCTTTTCCTTGCAGGCTGTCTGCCGTCTCTGGAACCGTCTCACGGGGACTGGAAGTATCCAGATCACTTGGGTACAACAGTCACAAGCTCTGACAAAAGGTCTTTGTCGTGAAAATAGAGATTTTAGCTTTTGCAATCTTCCTTTCAACATATTACAACGAATAAAATGCAGATTTCATACACTGAAAAGATACTACCGATTACCATTTAAAATTCTGATGTAGTTTGACAAAGTTGTTAAATTCTACTTTTGTTCCCCTTACAACCCACTTATTTAAATAAAAGTTGTTTCATAATATTGAAATTCATCATAATAATATTGCATCATTTCATTCCAAAGAACTGTCTCTGGTTCACTGTGTATTAGTAGAAGCATCGCCTAACTAAAAAAGCGATTTTGTAGAATGAGAGGTCTCAGAAAAAAGAAGTTTTGTCAAGCAAAATCCTTGTGGAAGGCTATACATGTCTCGATATAGATGGGGGATAACTAACTCTAGTGAAAAAGCTGTTATGTCAAAATAGATGCAGAGATAACTAAATTGTAATGATAGAATCATTTTGTCCAAATAATTGGTCAAATAACTAATTTGTAATGATAAATATATTTTGTCAAAATAAGTGGTAAAATAACTAAATTGTAATGAAAAGGCAGTTTTGCCAAAATAGTTGGTCAAAGAACTAAATTGTAATGAAAAAGGTGTTTGTCAAAATAGGTGGCCAAATAACTAAATTGTGATGAAAAAGGTGTTTTATCAAAATCGGTGGAGATACAACTAAATTGTAATGACAAAGGTCTCTTGTCCAAATAGTTGGTCAAATTACTAAATTTTAATGGAAAAGGTGTTTTGTCATAGCAGACTCCTTTAGAAGGGAGGAAATACCCCGGTTTTAGACAGGGCCAAACTAAATCCTACTGTTTCCTCTGCAGTTCATCCCCCACTGATTGACCCAGTCCGAGCACTTGGCCTAGTTGTTGGATAAGGCAGAACGTAATGACGGAAAAACAGTCTCTACATTTCCATCCTACATATAGCTGATGAATGAAAAACTTTCCTTTAGTGTTATACAAGACCAGATTTTGTCACCTACGACTGCTTAAATATAGATATAGGATTATGTCGCTTCCTGTCTGATCCTAATTTAATTGACATTATAAAAATGATGGTAGTTATTGAAATAATCTTACATCGTCATTAGAGATGGCGTATTCCACAGAAAAGATGATTTCTAAGCGCTAGACGTTCTCTGATCATTGATTTTATTGCTCTTATCCAAACTGTGTCTAAGGAAATTTCTGAATTTAACACTTAAAGATGAAACTTTGTGCAGTATTTCAAATGGTGCATAGACGGCGCATGGGTCACTGCAGGTCGTCCAATTAAATCATGTTCTTTTTCTATTTACACTTGAAAATTGTAACAGTGATTTCAAATGTGTCTTTATTCGGCAACTTACATAAAGATAGAGAATCGCGAATAAAGAGCTCGCCATATTAGTGGAAAACTTATTCTCCTAAACAAGATTTGGAAAAAAAAACGAAATTGTTTACGTTAGCGGAGAAGCCTATATACTATTTTCTTACAATTCCATCAAATAAAATAAGTATACAACATAAATACAGATCAGCCATAGTCATGATTTTTGTACGGACATACTGACATGAACACCGCTGAATCCAAAAGCAAAAACAAAAACTAAACAAAACAAAGCAAAACAGAACGAAACAAACAAAAACAAACGTACTGACTTACAAAGATGTTTACCGGCTTCGGCTTCCACTCAACGAATGAATAATACAAAGGATATGAAAATGCACATTTCAACCTAAGTTTTCATTCTAACTTTTTGGACATCCGTCTCCCGAAATTTCTTATAGCTTGTTAATTCAAGAAAAAAAAAGTCCAGTGAAGTATGAGAGTGCACAAAGCAGAACATTGCACATATTGGGAACATCATATTGTCGATGGATCGTGACCTCGCTATCGAAATGTCGCTGCTGAGGTAACATATTCAGTTTCAACTGCTAAGCTAAGCACATTACATAGGTTTACGTTTCCCAGACTTTTTGAATTAAATAAGCTAGAAGATTAAACAAAAGCTTAAAAGGGCTTTATATCTCACGGACGGTTAATCTAACTCTTCAGCCCAAAACTAAACGAAACAAAACAAACATGTTTTAACTGAAAACACAACATACTTATATTTTTTAAGCTATATTAAAATGGCAAATCTTTTAAATGGAACATGGTAAGAAGATCAGATTTTATCAAAAATAGGGTTTATGCGTGCGTTTTATGAAATGTGAATAATCACTGATTTTTCCACTAAGACCCAGAAAACAGACAGTTATGGGTGACCATTATAATAACATTTTCTGAACGTATTATTGAACTTCATTTTTGATACAGTGACATTCTTCGTAAACGTGAGACACATCAAATGAGTAAAAACTTTATTGTTATTTATTTGTTTGATTTTGATAGTTTGTTCTTATTTTTTTGTTATTTATTTCTCGTCTTCTTCGTCATTTCTTCATCTACGTCTTGACCTCTGCCAATGCTGTAGCGGTGCCTTCGAAGATGAGGCCATTAACCTCCTCCTACCTTTTCTGTTCATCTTTCACCTGAAGGGGGCTAGGCACCATGGGGGGGAACTTTGCTCAAGATTTGCAGAATAAAAAATGTATGTCCACACCCGTTAGGAAATGTAAATGATGTGATCCATATATTGTTTCAGAAACTGCACATCACGGATTTAACTAACATGGGAGTATATCATGTCTACCGCATGAGATAGGATTAAAAAAAGAAAAAAATGACAATACATTTTTTAAAAAACGGGGTACGATTTCATCCAAACATAGAAAAGTTGATGAGCCAGTGGATTTTTGTTTTATTTTGTTTTGTTTTCATTTATTCATCTGATTATTTTGAAGAAGGGGAGTAATGTTGGCCAATGTGGAAAAGATACTCGTACATGTAGCGCAGAATGTCCAAGGGGACCAGGTCCTGTCCTGTATACATATTGCTATCTCACTTGCTTTATAGGATTTCTCTTCAAGCCCGCTTTCTTTCTTTTTCATTCCTTTGTTTTACTCTGTTTTCTCCTCTGACTTTATATCAGATTGTATCAAAACCGAGATGATATTTTCTTGTTGTTTTTAGTCTCACTAAAGCAGCCACCTTCCTCAGTCATCAGGGCCACCATTACGTTCTGACCTATGTCTTTGAATCAACCAAATTTCAGTTTTAAACAGGACTTGTGAGGTCAGTCCCAGGTGAAGTTACGGCACGTATTTGTATGTTTCAGTGTTGTCAGTGATGCAACAATAGGCATTTTGCAATCGAGCCTTTTAGGTGAATTTTCTTACTTGTATAGGTGTGTTTAAACAACAACGACGACAACAGCAGTATCAATTAACAATAACAACAACAACAACAAAGTAGAGGAATGTGACGAATATAATAATATAGGATCATATTATTATTACGTTATCACAACAATCACATTCTATCATTAGTTGTGATGAAAAGAAGGATCAAATTATCAGTTGTCATTACGTGAGATCCCATAAATTGAAATTGTTTCAAATTTCAATTAAAAGTCCTTGAGTAATGTTGTATATAAAGTCCATTAGGAAAAGTTCATCTTTCATTCGGTTTGCTCGAAATCAGTGCTACATTCGTACATAGACAAAGGGAAACCACTCCAACTGGTCTTCCCTTTTTGTATTAGCTCGTTAGCTACTAAAGCTATGGAGACGCCAGTTTTGAGAAATCTTTTCGAACTGATCACCCTGTCCAATGCAAGTATGCCTTGGGCCAACACAACACTTTTATAGCATTAACTTTGTTGAGCTTTCGACGGCCGACAAAGTTCCCTTATTTTTAACAAAGAAGAAAAAATAAAATCAATATACACAGGTGCTGGCAGTGAACGGGTTAAACCCACCGAACCTGATGTTGTTCCCCTTGTTAGTGATGAATAGATGGAAACAATGACAACAGCAACAACAACAAAAGAATAATGAATATGGACAGTAATACCTCCCGTAACTATCAATAACAAAACAATATACAAATAGTTTGACGTTAATTCCCCTTTCTTTTCCCTTTAACTTCTGAGACCCATACAGCTTTGTAAAAGAGTATACAGCATAACTAACTGTAGAACAATAATAATTATGTACAATGAAACTATTTTTGTTGTTGTTGTTGTTGTGTTGTTTAAATAGAATATTGATTACAATTAAAAATCTGCACTTTGCAGTCATCCCTATATACTAAAAAATAATGAAAATATAATTTTTGCTCATTATTATTGAGATTGTCCTTATCGTGTGTCACATTTGCTACTTTGGGTTGTACAGAGTTAATTAATCTGTGATACTTCTTAGGGACGGAACTGCGTTCAAAATATCAACATTCAGTGTCATAGAAGAAAATCCCTAATAATGGCCGTAAATTGAATGAAAGAGAAGAAAGTCGTTAATGGACGTGGGCTGCAAAAAAAAATGGAGGGCATTGTTTCTACTTGCTGGAAATGGTTGGAGGCTACGGTTTAGACTGATGTATTTCTAATGTACTTCCGGGATGGTTTTGCACTATCCCAGGGACGCAGTGCTAGCCGGGGCGGGAGGGGGGGGGAGGGGGGGGGGAGGGGGGGGGGAAGGAGGGCGGAAGAATAAAAAGGCGTGTGGGGGGGGGGGGGGGGGGAGAAATGACT
>JBCEWB010056154.1:0-13919 GCA_039654565.1 Peronia peronii
TAGATAGATAGATAGATAGATAGATAGATAGATAGATAGATAGATAGATAGATAGATAGATAGATAGATAGATCTCTTCTTTTGGAGGAATCGGTGCTTTTTTTTTACGTTTTGGATGACTGAAATCACAGCTTATTTTTTTTTTTTTTCACAAGAGAGATGCCGGACTGCATGAAATCCAGTTCCTATTTTAAGATATTGCCACATTTCCCTTATCTAAAGAGAAACAAGAAATTACGCGATACCTGCAGATACGAGAGGATGACCCCGATATAGATGCCCATACTGATGATGTTAGTTCCGCCCAGTACAGAGTACGGGATCGTGAGAAATATAGCACCAAACTTGCCAACGACAGCAAAGAGGATGTATATGATGCCCGCCAGCTGGAATACAGTGCGGCTTGCCACCTGGTAAAAAAAGTAATTTGATATCCTGGCCGGTTTTCATGATGATGATGCTCATCCTCACTATCATTCCTTTTTTTCTTAATATCCCCGATTACAGATTTACATGTATATTGATTATCAAGACAAGACAGCCAATGCTCGAGTTAATAAAAATACATGAATATCTTATTATTTGTATAATTATTAGTTATTTTATCGTCGGCTTTGTTGGCTCTATATCATCTTGCAATGCTGGTTAACTGTAGTTTTATCATGATTGGTAAATTGCCATTACATGTATTATGGCCATCATTATCAGTGCTATCACTTGATGGAAATACATGTACAAGTATTTCGATTATGACGAACCAAATATTGCCAAATGGTTAATTTATCACATGGTTAATTTATCACATGTTAAAATAAATAATTCATAAATATAACAGATGAAAGAAAAAGGTAGCAGTGCCCAGATATTTGTCCTTTGTGTCACTATACTGTCATTATAGTCTCATACTAAATACATTGTTATGATTACATTATATAACATATTTTTCACTGTAACATATTTATACACATTTCTATGTCAAGAAGCAGATAGTTTCCACACCCTGGTGATTCCTATAGCTCCTATGTTTCCACCGTATGACGAGGTAGCGTGGCAACAACCCAGTATTCCGCCAAAGAAGCTGATGATTCCCTCTAGAGCGATACCCCTGTTGAAGGCAAAGGGAGGTGGAGGAGGCACTCGGGTAGTCCGAGCACAGGCATTGTAATCTCCGATGGAGTCCAGGATGGACAGGATAGTGGCCACAAAGAAACTGATGAACCCGCCAATGCTGAAGGACACCATACCGTACATGCCTGTGATAAAGGGAATGTAACATGCTTAACTTTATAACTGTCAATGAACATTCTTTGAAAATATCAGGATTTCTATGCTGACAACGTTTGCCTTAATTTGAATGACATGTGTATCAATTTCCTACGTTGTCTGCTGTTTGAAAAACAGAATGTCAATACTAAGTGTTCTTCTGAGTCTCAGACCTGCTGGGGCCTTGACTTTTCTAGAACAAAATCAAGTTACAGCATGAACCGAGTAAGACATATGCCAACATGTTATATTCAAATCCCTCTTTTTTCCATCTCTCACTTTTTCTCACCCCACCCCCTTTCTACTTCTCACCCCTTTCTCTCTTTCTTTGTTTATCTATTCATCCGAACCTGTTTCGTACTGAATGTTTCATGAAATACCAACTTCCCAAATTATAATGGTCTTTATACTATGACAGCAACTATTTCTCCAAAACACTGTGCGATTGAAGATATATCTATCTCCATTTCCTACCAGGATAGGGGAAAATGAACCAGCCGATGTCCTGAATAACGTGAGCTTTGGCGTCTGTCCTTGCCAAGTATTGTCTGCTTTCAGGATCGTTAGATAGCGCTCCGAACTCTGTCATGATGGCACTGACGATCCAGCCAATCAAAATGCCCAGTAAGATCTGAATTGCATATAGTACCATGAAACTAAAAGTGAGCACAGACTCCTTTGGTAAAATTTAGAATCAGTCATCAACAAATTGTACTTTTCATCTCACACCATAACACTAGCAATGAACACAGACTTCTCGATAAAATCTAAAATCATTCACTAAGTTCAGCATTTCATCCGACACCATAAAACTAGCAATAAACACAGACTTCTCAGTAAATCTAGAACTGATAGTGAGTGTAACATTTAGAATGATATACATGTGTCTGTAAGTAAAATAAGATCTGCCATGATCAGTAAAGCAGAACTTGATGAAGGTGTCCACATACAAGATCCATTAAAACGCATTATTTTGTAGTAAGCAGTGAAAAAATAACGTTGTCGATAATCTACAGAACCAAGAGACTCGATGCAATATGTTTAACATCTTAAAAAATGACTGGAGAAAATGGCATCCATGTTTTGAATGTTATGCAGCCTAGGACAAACAAGGAACGAGACAAGTAACAGAAATAAGCAAACAAACAAACAAATTAATGATGAATCAATCAATCAATCAATCAATCAACAGATTCCATAACATATATGAGCCACATTGGTAAGTCAGCAATAGAACACCCATTCTGGTAAAGGCAGTAGTAGACACAATGCCGCAGAGCACCTTGTGTTAAAAATGAAAAATAATTTTGAATCAATAAAAGACAATATACAGAGGTGTCTATAGATTTGTAAGTAAACTAAAGCGTTTGCACTACCGTGATGAGGGCAAAGAATGAAATGTCGGGAGGGAAAGGGGAGACGGACAATTGAACGTATATCACACTATGTTTTTAAGATACAACACTGATTTTTTTTTTGCAACAGAAGGTATCAAGGGTAGAGGTGATTCAATGTAAACTACTAAACAAGACAATGGGAGGCCTCCTTAAAACAAAACCTTACCAATTCGTTTTTTTTTAAAATCTGTTATTACCATTGTAATGTATATTTATTTTCTAAAGTCAAAGCACATGCGGAATAAAACTTGTCTGTAATTAGAACATACACGCTGAAAACTTACAGAGAACACCTGATGAAATGGATACCACAAGATATGAAACCCATTTTTTCTGTTCCACATTGGTATGGGTGTCTTATGATTTGCAAGAAACACAGAGAATATCAGACTGCTCCCAGCAGTTCTGTAAAATAAACAATATTGACCAAGAATGAATTTCGACTGTCTAGCTGTTTCAGTTCTGTATGTCTGTTTTTCTGTCTGACTGTCTGGCTATCTTTATCTCTCTGACTATCTGTTTGCCTGTTTGTCTGTCTGTCCATCGTGTCGAGCTTATGTGTCTGTCTGTTGCTGAATGTCTTTCTGACCTTTTATCCTCTATCACATGGCATTTAATACAATACATATATATAAATAGGCATCATTCTGTTTTGTCAAAGTCCTCTTAAATCTGTGAAAAGAGATATCAGTGGGCGGTTAAATTAGATCTGTTCCCTCACTAGGCAGTAAAACAATCTTGAGCAATACAATTTACATGGCTGCGACTGTCCAGTTGGTCTCCGAGAACTTGACCACAACAGACTTGATCTGGAGACCAACAAGAACCACAGTGGGCACCACAGTTACAGGACCGACAAACCTGCAAGAAAGAAAACATTCGATCATTATTCTTTCCTTAAAAAATCTATCAGTCTCCATTTCAATCTTTATTTCCTAGCCGACTATTCACAAAATAACATTATCCTCACTCATTCAGTCACAGTTTTCTTTCTTAAATTAGAGTATAATGTCAGTCATATTTTACACTTTATTGCCTAGTCGTTACTCTCTTATCTTAGTCCTGCCGTGTTAAAGAAGGATATCATTTTATATTATCAATAGGTCTACAAACACATATATTCATCTTGAGTATACACCATGGATATAAATGCTTACCGAATGATAATGCCTACAAATCCTGTGACTCCTATGAGAAAATGGAGAGCACCAGCCACCATCAGACTCCCAGATAGCTGTAGAGAGAATAATAACTAGTCCTTCCGATTTAAGCATATATTCATCTTGGGGAATAAAAAAAGGAACGGGGCAGATCAACTCTAAAAAGAGATTCAATACGTGTATTATGATTATATAAACCGAATAATAACTTCAACAAGCGAGTACGCATTTTGGACAACACAATAAGTGCCAAAGTACTACTGGTATATTTAATGATGATGATTTTAAAAATATATTTTCGGCCTACATATGACATCTGAGAGGTAATTATGAATACAATGGACATTTGAAAAGTTAAGAGGAATCCAAACAACATCAATTGATTTAGTGCATTGTGTCTGTAAACAGTCATAGGTCATTCCTATTTAGCGTACTTTTAATACTTCTAAGAGCTGGTGAATAATATGGTGATCGAAAAACAACAACAGTAACAGCAAAACTATTAAGTGTATATGCCAGCACGTTATTTAAAATATATATATATATATCACATGTAGATCTATGTGACACGGTTGCGGTCGTCACTATTAATGATTTTTTTTTCTTGTCGTTTTTAGTTTTTGATATTGTCGCTGCACTCAGTGAGGGTGACGGTGATTATATGTGAATTAGTAACAACATTACATTTGGTGGCAGATTTAATATACGTTGTATCACCTGCAAAATCTTGTCCACAATAATTCGTTCCATGGGCACCAAAGTGCCATTTCCGACTATGGCATACATTACTGTTGCGTTAGTCTCGGGGTCTGTCCCTGCAATACGTTAGAAGAAATCGGAATATAATATACATGTTTTTTGTTTGTTTGTCTGTTTGTTTGTTTGTACTTCGATCAGGCAAAATTATCCGGGTTGTACCGGACGGTTTGGTTGTTTTTAATACTTCTTGGATCCTCTGTATTGAATGGGCATACTACCATTCGTAATGCAATTTTCCTCAAAACTGTAGTGATTTTATTTTGCCTCTTGGTTCCATTGAAACATTATAGTCAAAAAAATCCATTGAATATTATAAACAAAGAAAGACCAGGATGACAGCAATTGAAGCGATATGATCAAATTATATACTAAATGAAAAATTATTCTAAAACCGACAAGAAGATTTTTTTTATGGAAGTGTATTCGCAGTCGACCTGTCGACCGCAAATACGGTGTGTGTTCGGAGTCGACCGGTTTCCGGAAGTCGCTCTTCTGAAAAAGGAAATCTGCCTTCTCGAGTTTCGTTTCCTTCCGCAGTGCATTGACGTGCCTTTTGTTTGGCCCGGTACCAGTGGCTCGGCCGGTCACGGTTCACAGCGGGCCCACATGCATCGTGCGCTTATGACTGCGGTAGTACATAAATGTCCTGTATTTGACATCGGCAGTGGCGCAAATGCCGAGATAACCACCTTCCCTGGAAGTTGAAAGGTCTACAATCATCATAACAGTGGCATATGCACTAGCTCCTCCGGCCATTTTACTGATTTCCATAGTGATTACACATACATTTACATAATTACTCTTTCTTCACTTCTTGCCCTCACTAATTATACTACGCGTATTACATTTCCATCCATTAGATCTGTTATTATCCATTCTACTTCTAAATCCTGAATAAGCCTCAAAATGACTGCATAATGTTGAATTATATCTGAGAATATTAAAACTGCACATGTGTGATGAGCAGCAAAAGTCACAACTATGGATGTAATATGTGAGCTTAAACAAAATCAGACACTAACAATATACATGTAAATGAGTTCAAAACTAAAAACTTTCAAAAGATTCCGCTCAGCATGGACGGCAAAGAATATCAAATGAAATAGTGCTTTAAAGAGAAACTGAAAACCTAAAGATAATTATGTTAATGACACACAAGCTCTAATTATTTTGGTTATACATTGCACATAGCCTATTTTGGGAGAGTCCGCCCAATAAAATTTAACATAATAAGACATGTAGGCTTCTAGCTAGGCCTGCATTGAACTTTGATAGGTATACACAGTGCATGATCAACATACCGGTTGACTGCAAATGTACGATGCGTTCATAGTATCATGCAAAGTCGACAGGTCGACAACCAATGAGGGATGCGTTCATAGTCGACAAGTCGACTGTGAATGAACAATGCTGTCGTGGTCGACAGGTCGACTACGAATACACTTACTTTTTGGATACATTATATTTTGTACCTGAAACTTGTTCTGGACAGTGCCATTCGGGAAGAGTCATTAGACTGATGAGCAGTACCATATAACTGGAGGCGGGGCCTTGAAAGATTGGTAACCTGATCGTGAAAGAATATGTCAGTATGATAGAAGCATAAAACGATGCAGTATCTTATTCCATGGTTAATAATACGAGCAAGATAATATATTATTACAGCTGGTGAATTTGATAATTTAACTCACTCACTCACTCATTCACTCATTCACTCACCCACTCACTCACTCACTCATTCACGCACTCATTTACCCACTCATTCACTCACTCCCTCACTCATCACTCACGTATCAATTCACTCAGTCACTCACTTACACATCCATTCACTCATTCACCCTCTCATATATTCACTCACCATTCACTCACTCACTCACTCATTCACAATTAGTCACCTGATCCCGATTGTTGGCATGAGAAAGGTGGCCAAACCAGTCATCAGTAAAGTAGCACTCAACAGTTGAGCTTTGATAACATTATGATCGCTAGCACAGATCACCTCCGCCACTATCACAGCCTTGCTCAGGGGCTGAGAGATGGCCAAGAGGGTTTGCTATGGCGGAGTAAATAATGAGAATAGATATTTAATGGAATGAAAAATCAGGGGAGATATGATAAGAGTGAGTAAGATAAGTGATAATAGGTGCTATGAGATAAGGTGAGGTGAGAAAAGATAAAATGAGATAAGTTTTAGGTAAAGTAGAATAAGATAAAATGGCATTACATGTATATGTGAAATACATAAGATAAAATGAAATGAGACAAAGTGATGATAAAGCTTGATTTTTTTCTTTAAAAAAGAGAGAGAGAGAGACGTTAATAGCACTGGTCAACAAAGATTTTGCCACCGGGCAACCAGTATGCTTACTTTATGTTTTCTGTTACGCTGATTTCAAATCTGAAAACTGTTTTCTCCAATTACGTCACAATTTTTAGTTATTGGCTATTTTATGTCTCAAAAACGATTTTTATGAATACTCATTTTGTCCAGCAATACCCCCAACTGTAAAATGAACATAGGAATGATGCAATTGTTAAAATAGAGATATGACATGATATAATGAACTACTGTAGGCCTGAGAATCACGTTCACTGATGCAGTCAAGCTGATGCAGGGCGGTATATTGCAATACCATGGGCCTACTATTTTATTATTGCCACGTTGTGGTTGATAGATATCAGCTCTCCAAGTTCTACTTCACTTTAATGTTGTTTACTCTTTGATAAGACAATGCGCATTGGATTGAGAGGCTGAGTAAATCATCCAGACAATTTTTCTTGCATATGTGAAAACAATTTACTCCACGAGATCAACGCAAAAAGCTGACAAGTAATGTGAAACTCACATGAAGACATAAAAAATGAATGGAGATTTTTTTATAGATTCAAGCATGGCACGTTTAAAAGCTGTACTGTTACACATTGGCAATGTTAAGCCTTCTTTGCCATTGGCGCATGCAGTGGTTTACATGAAACATGAATCAGTAGACCTTCTTCTTAGAGTGTGCCAGTACGCAAAACAGAACTAGAATATTTGTGGTGATCTCAAAAAAATATCTTTACTTCTTGGACTGCAGATGAGATATACCAAAACAAAATCTGTGTTCTTTGTGCCTTTGTTGTCATGATGCCAGTCATTACATTAGAAAACAATGGCCAGAAAAAGTAATAATGTGATTGGCAAGTATAATGTTCAGCATGTGCCCCTAGTATATCCACAGAAAGAGTTCCTGCTCCTGCTTCACATAAAACTGAGATTAATGATAAACTTTTTCAAATTGTGGACAGAAATGGAGATGGCTTTCAGTACCTCAGGGAGAAATCTGGAGGCGACAAAAGTTACGCAAAACTAAAAGAAGTATTTTTGTGGGTTGGGTCCTGAAATTCGTGAATTGTTAGCTTATGACTCATTTAAGGACAAACTAAATCCACTTGCATCCTAGAGAGCATTTTGTTTGCTTGTGGCGGATTTATGGGAAATTACAGCGGACAACTCTTCTGACTTGGTGGAAAACTTGCTGAAAACAAACTGTCAGTTGGAAGCTCGAATGTCTCTTAAAATGCACTTTCTGCACTCGCATCTTGACTATTGTCTTTCCAATCCTTGAGATGTCAGTGAATGAGCACGGTGAAAGGTTTCACCAAGATGTAAGGATGATGCAAAACAGATATTAAGGCAAGTTTAACCCCAATATAGGGGGCATTACTGTTGGTTTCTTCAACGCGAACGGACACGCCACACACGCGAAAGTGCAAGAGCCTCAAACACTTCTGATATATTCAGTCGATGCTGCTAATGTGTAAGTTCTAAAATTGTTTTGATAAATAATCGGTGGATTCTTTTATCAATTTTTTAGCACTTTGAAATGTCTTAAATAATGATTAAAATGTATGTGTGGTTCACTTTTATTCTCAGCGATATTCCTATGTCTTATATAACTAAGTATTAAGTGGATATATGGAAGTTCGCAGAAATTGAAAGGATAGATGATTTATTTTAAGAAATGTGACTTGAACAGACAGAGTTTGAATCTAATACTAAAGCACGAAGACTTAAACAGCTACAGAAAACAGGCTATTTCTACTTATGTTGTCGCTTTCCAAATCAGTCATGTCGTATCTCCTCATAGTCCAATATTATCTCAGATATAAACTAATCAACTCAATCCATCCATCCATCCATCCATCCCATCTATCCATCCATCCATCCATCTGTCAAACTATCCAACCAGCTAGTCAGCCAGCAATCAGTCGATCTATAATACATTCATCCATTGGTTTATCCATAGCTATGGCTGTCAATATCAAATTAATTGCCATTCAACAATTCCCCAAAACAGATTGGGCCAATAAATTGTCATACCAATGTTTGTTCATCTGGATATCCTACCTGCATAGCGAATATCAGAAGGCTGTAAACAGGTGGAGACTGTGAGATGTTATAGATTAACGATTTGGACACATGTTCTTCGGGCTCTATTGTAACTTCAGTGAGCAAGTCATTAACTGGCGAGCGTTTCTCACAGTCAGACCCGTTGGCATCCAGCATGGGTGTCTCCGGCTCGGCAAGATGAAAGTCGCCATTGTCCCGTGCGTCCTTAGCATCAATCTTTGCTCGATCCATTTCAGTATGTCTCAGTCTCTATAACGTTGCTATAGCAAAACAGTGTTTAGAGGAGAACTCAAACAATTGCTAAGGATTTTTTAACGTCCATTTTAATCCCTGTAATAGTGAAAATGACGATATCCATAATTCTACTTCTGAGCCATAATTAGTAATAATGATAGGCTCACCATAACTGTTCTGAAACTACTTAAAGAACAAATCTTAGTTATGTCCAGTTGCTTCAACTTTTTATCATTACTTATTATTGTTGCCTCAGATAGTCTCAGAAAACCACGAGCGAAGAAACTCAAGAGAAGGAGCTGTAGGAAAGCAGCAGACTTAAGCTGAAAAGGCTAGTAGGTGCCAATGAATAAACCTTACGACGGAGTCCGCAAGGCAAAAGATCAAAGATTACCCCGCCGGTCTCTAGGAAGAATGAGCTATTACTTCCCTATACAAATCATATGGGATGACAGACAAACAATACAAAAACCCAACTTTTTCTCTTTTCTCATTTAAAAAATAGATTTTTTTTTAAAATGATACAGTTATTGGGATAAGCAGAGAACATTTTTCTTATATCATGAATTCCTTTCGGAATGTTTCATGATATCCCAAACAAAGAGCACAAACGTAATTTTTGCCCTCTTTACTATACTCGTTCTTGTGCCTGGCAAAGGGACATAATAGGGCCGGACAAAAACAACCCTCATTGCTTAGAGCAGTTATAACTTATGGATTAAAATGGTGAGGCTCTAACAAAATCAGGTTGAATGGAAGTCTTTGCTCTATAGCTCTCGAGCTGGAAAGGATGACCGGCGATGGTAATGATGGTAATGATGATATCTATTCTATTAGCCATTTAGTGCAATGAATAACAAGGAGTTACCTAGACCCATGTAGTACAAAACTATTTCTTTAAATATCTTCGTTTTATTTTGTTAACAATATCAAAACGGTTTCAGACAATAGCAGTGAGTGAAAAGGTTGACAGTAGACTCTGAACTTTCACACAACAGAGGTCATTATAATGCGGAGATGCTGTAGATAAAGGGAAAGAAAGCATATCTGCAATATAGACATAATTCTGCTCATTCCCCGTGTCTCACAATTGCATTGCTGTAGAGAAACTGTAGGAGAGCAAGCTCGTCCAATAAATGAAAGAACTAACCGATCCACCACGAACAATTAGAAATCTGTATGCTGTATTTGTTAGCCAAACCATTTTCAAACTTATTTGAAATAAAGCTACATTCATTTGGCTATACTCTGCCTTGACATTTATTTATCTTGTACCCATATATCATTTGTTGTCCTCAGAAACCGAATAATATGAACTCAACTATTGCAATATTACGTCTCTTGAAAGCAAGAAATACACTTAAATCGATCGAGATAATGATGCAAGTTCTAACAAAATAAAGTTTGTATGTTTGTTCCTTGTGTAATAAGCTTATTTCAGCCGTGTTCAAGTACTCACTTGCAAAAAAGGAAAATCCACTTTTTCATTTGTTTGCCCGGTGATCGAAAATCATAGACAACGTCACCTGTAAACTACAGACCGGCTTTCAACAAAATAAAGTCGTAGAATTATCCAAAGTGACATCTACTTTTAAACGTTGAATTTAGTGGGCGTTTATTAGTTGCTGCCAAAGCCATATGTTTCCAATATTATATCTATCTTTGTTTGACATTCTCTTGACATAGTAACGAGACTAATATCAGTTTCATAGCAACATTCTGCTGGGCATTAAATATACAAATTTTGCTTCAGTGAGCATAATAATTACAATATGTAAAAAGAGGTAGAGCAGAGACTGTTAGGTAAACTAAAGTCAGAACTGGCAATGTCCTTATTGTTAACTCAGCGTGACTGCTTGGATCTGCCTGCTGGTACTACTGTAACACTATTACACTTCTAATTTTGACGATAACGATAGCACGTCAGTCATGGTATGTTCGGCTGTCCGTCTATGTCTAGTAGTAATTCCCATATTGTTTTGACCATCGTGAAGATTTGCATTCCAACAATAACTTTCTTCAGCGTATTTAGGGTACCTTCCAAAATCAATCTTGTATGATGGATGTCATTATGAGGAAATATTGCAGCGTTGTTGAAATGTTGTGTAGTTGCTATTATTGTCGTTGTTGTTAGTGGTGATGGGTGTGGTTGTGATGGTGATTGTGATGATGGAGTTAATTGCCCTGTAAGTGTTCAGTAAAAAATCGTTATTCCGTTAAGAATTTCAAAAATTGTCTTTGTTTTGTTTTGTTCTGTGTATAATATGATATTTTAACCAATTTTTGTCCTTACTCCTGTCTTTTCTTCGAAAACTATCCATATTTCAACAGGAAGAAAAACAAAACAAAACAAACACAACAAAAACAAACAGAAAAACAAACAAACAAACAAAAAACAACAACAAAAAACAATCCAACTCTCCTGCTTCATGTTTTTGGTGACGAAAATGTATGGAAAACATGAAACAAATGTGTGAATCTATTCATTTCATGTACAGAGATAATCATATAACTATTTCAAACGTTCTTGATGTAAGTAAAGATTAAAACATCACGCACTAAAATACTTTGTTAACCAATGAGTAATTCTACCTGTTAGTTCAAATTGGCCAGTTATGAATCTTAGTTGAAATTATTGTACCTCTGATTATAATTTATATAGTAGAGGATAAGATGTGTCATCCCCTCTGGCTGTATGCTCCATAAGCTGTTACGATAATACTGATAATATTATAAACCATGTCATTGTAATTTACTCCTGAAAACAGTCCAGAAATATATACATTTATCCAAGCTGGAGTTCTAAAATATTGATTTAATCTTTTTTTTTTTTTTTTTTTAGGGTCCCAGAAATATAAATAAAAATTCATTGTCACAACTCGGAATATGTCCTCCACTTGAAAAAAAATTATTGGTTTTGCAAGCTGAGGAAATGTTTCAGATAATGCACCCATATATGTTTTGTGTTACCAGCATTCACAATTACATGTATAGAGACGGCATAGATAATATTTGTTTCGTTCACGGAACAATAAATTTATCAGATCCTCAATAAACGCATTTAAAATCTTATCCAAAATTTTTTCCCTCTCAGTTTATGTTGTAGATGACACTATTCACTAAAGGCTAACACCCTTTCATTAATAATAATTTATAGGTGAGTAGAAATATGTCAATGTTCTCCTGGCAGGTACAAACATCTGCATCATTCATCAAATGAACAACCTACTTCCTGGACTTGACCATCCGTGTTGCATGCTGTTATTGTCTTCATGTCATTGTAAACTCGTCAGCGAGGGCATTAAATTTACAAGTAAAGTATTGTTTACCATACTATTAATTTTGTCCTCTGTATCTGTCTCCCCTCTTTGTATGTCCCTCCTATCTACACCTGCTAACTTACCTTTGTCCATCTACTTATTTAACCTTTCCCTACCTATGGTACCTATCCATCAACTTACCTATCCACTCACCTATCTCTCTACTTGTCTGTCTGCTTACTTATCTAACTCTCCTTCTATTTTTCTATCCCTTACTTACCTAAGCTACTTATCTATATATCCGTTTATTTTCCCACCCCTTTCCCAGTTCCTCTCAATCTTTATATCTTTACCGCCCCCCAACCCCCTCCCTTTTGCCAAACCAACACTTACCTCCACCCCTCTTCACCCCCAACACTTAGCTTCTGACTGTCGGTCTGTGAGAAAAGCAACTTCAGCTATTTAAGTAACTAGCTATTGATGGCCTACAGTGTTATAAAATTTCAATTAATGCTTTTTTTTTTTTTTTTTTGAAAGTTTCTTCATTCTTGTCGAACCATGTCTAGACATATTTAAATATCATCAACGTCAGATTTCAAACAATTTTTCAAACAAACTTGTTTTTGTTCTGCATTATGGGCGTGCCAGGGATTTCAATTGAAACACACACCCATAAACACATACACACACAAAGACACACTGGTTTTTATTTAAAATTACACACTTTTTAAAGGAATAAAGCGCTAAGCATAATGAATGGAGACGTGGAATTAATGATTGGACAAGGAAACGGGTAAGAGCTTTTCTCGTTTTTTTTTTGTTTGTTTTTTTTTTTAATCTTATGAATTGAACCACCAATTGTTACAAAGATTCTTGTCACGTGTGCTTATTTCTATTTAAGTATTTAATTTAGACATGAATTGCATATAACGATCAAAGAGAGGTGAAGAAAAAGTCACGATATTATACGATTTTGTTGGTTTATGTATCACAAACAAGCAGAAAGGTGGCTGACAGGTGAAATAGAACGTGAACTGCTGTGAACACCTTTTCTGAGTGATGCCTATGTCATTACCACAATACCCATGAGTTGGACATAGATCTAGTCTCATATTAAAAAGTTTTAGAAGTTCCTGACGTCTCTGTACAATATTCGCAGGGATGAAATAAAAATGAATTCAGTCTATTTTATTTATTTATTTATTTATTTATTTATTTATTTATTTATTTATTTATTTATATGTATTTAATATTTATTTACATTTATTTATTTATTGCACATGTATTTTCCTCATGTATATAATTATGTTTTGTTCTGTTCCTACCAAAAAAATGATAATAGTTCCTGTAAATGACATAGCCAAAGAATGTCTACACAGTAAACATACATACATACATACATGCATACATACATACATACATACATACATACATACATACATACATACATACA
>JBCEWB010056185.1:0-13917 GCA_039654565.1 Peronia peronii
TTTCAGTATAAAGGGAAATAACCCTGTAATAAAATAATTAAAATAGTGGCTCAGTCATCGAGAATTGGCCCCCCCCCGCTTGTTAAAACTGGAAGACGAACTCTCTTAAATCGAACCCATTACGTTGGTCCCGCAAATTCGATTTAAGCAGACTCGACTGTAAATATATTAAGAGATTTTTGTTGTTGCAACTTCATTGATTCAGAAATGTGTGTAGAATGATATTTTGCATATCAGTATTTATAAGCATGTACTTAAATGTCCCAAAAGGTTGCTTTTTGATCAGTGTAGTTAAACTGCCCTGATTTTATGTCGATGCACTCATCAACTGGGGAGTTGATGTTACAAAACAGTGAACGCAGAGATGTTCACATTTTGCAGGTCATTTTTTCTCTAAGGAATTCTCAAATTAAACATGCTTTAACAGGGCATGCATTTATTGAAGTTGGAACAAAATTTGCAGGGAATTTCCATTGGTTGAGCCCTCTCATTATACAAGCTAGGCAAAGAAAGAGAAGAATAAAAAAAAAAGGGTACAGGTCTATAAATTGAAAGGTATTTCTGAAAAGACAATTACTCATAAGGCCACATTAGTAGCATAATACTGTGTCTATAATTTAGAACAATCAATAACCAGTTTATAATTAATTGTAAAATAGTAAGAGGTAGTTTTCAGTGTATAAAATTGGCAAAAAAATTGTCATTTAAAAAAAAAAAATCTGAGCAAAGAGAGGCGGTCACTTGCCAATGCCTTGAAGGGAAAAAATAATGAACAAGAAAGAGAAGTGACTTTGACAGACTCATATTATGGAATTGACATAATGTGCTGATAGCTTATCATACATCAATTTGTAGAAATGGTCAGTCTGTCTACAATAATTTTATATTTTGCTCAGTGTTTTGATAGGTCTGAGCCAGGTTGCATTGTGTCGTATGTATTAACTGTGTGTATCTGAATTTTTGAAAAGATGCTGCATAGTATTATCTGATCCTCCTAAGTAATTTCTCCTAATCTTGCAGTTGAAGCAGAATCAGCTCAATGCAGCCATCAGAGATTTGCAAATGAAGACAATCCAGCAAAATCAACAGTCATCAGCTATGTCACCACAACAGCAGCCATCCACAGGACAGTTACTCATGCAAAGACCCCCAGTACAACTACCAAAAGGTTTTGTAGGTCCACTGAACAGAATGCCCATTCCAAATATGGGACTTGCTGGTCAACCCAACCAACTTAGAGCCCCGGATTTGCAGCATGCGCCCAGACTTCCAAACTCAAATGTCATTAACAGAAACAACAGTGGCAGTCAGAGTAGACTGATTGAGTTAAATAGGTCAAGCTCATGTACTTCATTTTTCCAAAGTGCAAATAATTACCAGCCTCTGAAACCGCAAATGTCCTCAAATGTAACTGATATGTCAAAATTTGGATTGGCAGGTCCAGGTTTGATGAATTCTAATCCCACAATTGGCCAGCCTCCAGGATTTGGTGGAAATTCAGACATGCCGCCACGGTATGAAAATTCAGTAAAAAGTGTACATACCCCAAACCAACTGCTGCCTCCATTCTTTAGGCATCTTTCTGGAAGTACAGGTGTGAGTGATCAGCAGCCTCCTTTGCTGAATAAGAACTCAATCATCACACCACCTCAGCAGATACATTGTGTGTCATCTAATACAAATGTTCCTTCACAGCAAATTAATCTTCCTGATTCAACACGGCATGCTGATATCCAGTCTGTGGGTAAAGGAGAGGATCAGATGGAATATACTCGTGATTCAAGAAGAGATTTATCTAGAAGAAGTGGTAGATCTGTGCATAGAAATGCACAGAGAGAAAGAGAAGCTAGCTCTGTTCGAGATAGTTCAGATAGAAATAATAGATCTGTTCATGGAGATTCACAGTCAGCTAGACCTAAACAATCTAATGAAAGGGAAAAGAGATCTGTGTCTAAGTATTCAGAGAAAGGGCGTAGTAGATTAGAGAGAGGAAATACAGATCGAAGTCAAGGCATGCGTTCATTAGAAAGAAGTTCGTCTGAGAGGAGGCGATCTGATCGCCATAGCAAAGACAGGTCAGGAAGTAGGGATAGATACTCAGAGAGAAGCAACAGCAGATCCTGTGCTGACAAACAGTTTGAAAGAAAAACTGATGGTCTTAATTACATTGTTGACCGAAGACCATCAGCTTCAGGCTCTAGATCATCTGAACCCATTAGATACCACAGTCAGTCAAGGGAACGGAGTGTCTCTAGCACTCGTGAACATAGAAGATCACATTCCAGAAATGAGAGCTCTACAACAAGAGATCATCCAGGAAATCGAGTTAAATCTGACAAAGGAACGCGATCCCCTATTATTCATGGAAATTCACCGAAAGAAAGAGCCATGAAGAGAAGCCGCAGCCCATCATTGTCATCTGAGCAAGACTTCAGTGTCATCAGCAGTCAACTGAGTCAATATAGAAAAGATCTGCTCAGAAGTGAGCAAAGGAAACGTGAATCTGAAAATATTTCTGCAAAAAAAAGAAAAATAGATAACCAGCTGGATGGTGCATCTCTTGAAACTGGTAAAGATGATGATCAGGGAGATGACGAACTTGAAAGCATGACATACTATATCAGGTCTTGTCCTGCTGACTTGTACTTTACTAAGGATTCTCATACAGGAAACATGGAGGCCACCACAAAGATGGTAGATTTGGAAAATCGTTTCGAAGAAGAGATTGTCAAAAGAGCTGAAAAAGTGAGGGCCACACAAGAGTATGTAGAAGAGCTACCCATTCACCCTCCTGTCCAGCACAGTCACCATCATCATCATCATCATCACTGCTCAGGCAACAAATTATCATCATGTGAGAGCTCATCGGATGAAGATGAAGATGACGAGGATGATGATGAAGGAAATTGCAGCCAGATAATGGAGGAATGGGACAGGCGCAAAAAACATCCTTACAGTCTTCACCCTGAGTTATGGTTCAACATAAGAGGACAGGTCTGTATTTTACTATTGCTGTGGAATTTGCAATATGAATAAATGAAGATGAACTTTCTTTTAATAGCTGTAATAATTTACATCATTTGCAGATTGATATTGTAATTTAGGAGCAAGTTTTTCATGTGTAATGGGAGATCGTTGTGCTCAGTCCTATTACTTCCCTTTACCAGACAAAAGAGGGATTGAACTAGTAGTGTAAAGAGCAAAAAAATCAGCCCTTTGCTTGAAACAGGCACCTTCAAAAATTCCAAAAAAAAAAATATGATATACAGAGAATGTTTTCTTCTCATTGTTATAATTTCACCAAATTTTTTTGGCGATCAGTCTTTCTAATGACATGAAGTAAAAGGATTTTTTCCTCTTTACACTGTTTGCTCAACACTTCTTTTGTCTGACAAAGGGAGGTAATACGGCTGGTCAAATGATCTCCCTTTACATAAGTCCCTCGTTTGGGAGGGGCAGATAATCTGTGAAACGATCTCCCGTTCAGATGTGGCTGCAGATTACATATTTTAACAGGTAATACTATAACAGACCACCAATTAGATTTAGTCCTTCCAGATTTCTTCCCCTCAAATTCTCTTCATCAGTAGAATGTTTCTTAATAATTTAGTCGTGATTTATAATATGGAATTGAGCATCAGCTTCTTAGAAAAATGTTCTGTCATAGTTAAGAGACCAGTTATTTTAGTCTGGATCATTTGTAATTGTAAATTGCAGGGAATTCTGCAGTGATTGTAATTTTCTTTTTTGTCATGTTTTGGTAATTAATTTAGTGAAGAATTCAGTCGTTCTTGTTCATGTTTTTTCACAAAAAATGTTTTTGTGGATAGATTCGAGCTCCCTGCAATTTACAAATAAAAAATATCTGCTTGGTCTCTCTTGCTTCATTCACTGCTAATCCCCCACCCACATGCAACCCGCCCACTGTGTGCAAGCCAATCGGCAGCCATTCTCTCTACTCTCCCAAAAGCAATCCAAAGCTTTGACTTTTTTTTTGTGTTACTAAATATTAGATGAACAAACAGATTATAAGCCTGACTTTGGGCTCTCATTGCTAGGTCATCTGCCAATTATAGCTAGCAGCATCTGCCAGAGATTCTGCTTATGTTGTGAAATGTAGTCAGAAGCATTGCATCAAAGGGGAAATGGAAGTATTGGTGGTTGGATGACCTGGACGTACACATACTGCTTCCAGCACATGACAGACCGATTTTTGGATGTACCTCTTACTGTTGGGAGCACTAAAATGGTTAAGCATATCTTCATAATAAACTTCTTTTTTTTGTAATTACATTTATATAAATTACATTGAGTCCAATCAAGAACTCAGCCAGTGGCAACAAAAAGCAAGTTTTTAAACAGATATGGACTGCAAAGAATATAATTTGTCTGACCAGTATTTTCATGGTATGAAGGTTGAATCTTCAGTTAGTGATGGTAATGAGCAGAATGGTGATCTTTCTTCCCAACACAATTATGAATTGAACTTGAATTATATTATCAGTCAGCAGCATATTATTATGCTGTTCTGCAAGCTGATTCCTGGAATTCCATAACCAATATTTTACAAGTTACTTGCTCCTATAGTGAAGATATAGTGTGTGTGCCTGCTCTAGTGATTCTGTTTTTCTTCACTCAGTCACATCCATAAATTTCTTCCTCTCCAGGTTGAACTTATTTTTATTGTGCATCATGGGTCAGTACACTTCTTATGAGTGGAGAACATAGAATTACAATTACTGGACAGGAAGACTTGAAATTATAGTATGTGACTCCTTTTCTCTTGGTCTGATGCTGTGATGAGGTGTTTCATTTCAAAGAATTGTCTTGAGTGGAGCAGGCATGTGTATTTTAGCAAAAAATTTCTATTGCAAGATATCAAAAGTGGGATCAGGGATAAAGGGGGAGGGGGGGGGGAGGCAGTTTTGGGTCAAAATGTCAATTTTCTTTTCTTTTTTTTTTTTCTTCCTTTTATTTATAGAGAGCGTAATCATCTCTGTACTGGTTTACAGATCCAGAATGTTCAAATGACTGAAATAATATTTATTGCAGTTTTTATAGATCAGGGTAGTCAAAATTCAACAAAATTCCTTATCAAATTGAGGGAAAAGATGATAATCTCAGTTGTTTTTTTTTCTGCCCCTATTGAAATCAGCAACAACATGGGTCTTGTGAGAATTTCAGCTATTTAAAAAAAAATCACTGGACTTTGGTTGGAGAGCTTACACATTCAGATTCAATGAAATGAAAGGAAGGAAATGCCTCTAGAAGAGTATATTGGCCTATCAAATGGCAAGTATATAGGCACCAAGGCCACATTTGAGACTCAAGAACAAACCTTCCAGGAGGCATTACAGAGAGGGCTTTATATTTCATGGCGTATGGTAATTTCAATGGCCTCTCTACCAAATTGTAGAGTTTTCTGCATATTGAAGTATTTTCAATGTGTTTTATACTCTTTGGATTTTCCTTGAAACTTTTTTTTCCCTTTATTTTCATTCTCAATCAGAACTTACCAACATACATGTATTTTCATCATATTGTGCGTAATACTTTCCTTGACATAATAAAAAAAAGTGACTCAGACTTTTTATTGTATCTCTTTCATTTTTTGAGAAAACAATTTTTTAAATGAATAAAGATGCCAATTTCGTACATATTTGATATAATGGTATTTTCAAAAATTCACAAACACAAAAAAAAAATCAGTAAAACTTAATGTTTTTCATATCATTTTTAAGATAATAGATGTCAGAAATGACATGCAGAGTGTTAGGAGTGGTAGTAATAGAGCAGATAGGTTTTGAAACACAGGGCAAAATCCAAGATGGCAACCAGATGAAATAGAGAAAGACCCTACATGGTTATTGTTCACATGAAGAATTTATGATCCTTATTATTTTCATTAATTATTTTTGGAATGGAATATGTTCTCCAGGCCAATGATGGTCCTCTGTGCCGGTGCAGCATTAAGTCCAGGCAGTCTGGTATAAGACATGAGATCTACCCTGGTGAGATACCTATTCCCATGTGTGAGCTTGAGACCAGCAACCTAAATCGGCTCTATCATTACAGAGTCACTATGTCTCCTTATACCAATTTTCTCACTAAGGTAAATGAATTATTTTTAAGAAGCCATAATCATGCATTATTTTTGTTCATTCAGAAAATTCTCCCTTTTTTTTTCTAGCTGCTGGATTGTTATTATGTTCTTTGTGAACACAAATCTAAGAAATTCAGCTCATTGCAGAAAGCAGATGCATGTCACATTGTACAACAATAAATGCTTGAATTACTTTGAATCAAAACAGAACTAGTCAAAAACATTTTAATGAAAAAATGTTAATCAGTTACATTGCATAATGACGGGCTATTAATTGATTTTCTATTGCAGGTACCAACACTCATCAACCATGACAACCATGAATACATATTTGAAGGGTTTTCCATGTTCAGCCATGCCAAACTGGAGAACATCCCTCCTTGCAAGTTGCTGAGATTCAATATTGAGTACACCATCCACTTTATCCCAGAGACAGCACCAGAGAATTTCACAGTGAGGAGTCTGAACTTATTTAACAAGCAAGTGTTTCTTTACTTTTTTTTTTTTTTTCTTTTCCACATTTTCCTTTTTGCTTGGTCATTCTGATCCATTGAAAGGGAAAAAAGTGAATCACAGTGTATAATTTCTTTTCTCTCGACACATTAAGCCAATTTACATTCTTCACTGTAACATAACTTTTCAGTGCTAATGGAACTGCTAACAAATTTCATTGTTTAATTTCAGTCAATTATTTAAATGTTAGCTGTTTTTTCCTTATCCCATTGTGTTGGAATATTTAAATTACTGGATTACTCTTCTTTGTTTTGTAATGTTTGTCTGAAACTGAAAAAATTATATTAAACATACGATTCTGTTTTAATCTTAGGTTCATCTTTACTGAGATTTTGGAGCTGATTGATATGGACATGGCTGGTCAAGGAGGCAGCTGCAATCGTTTCCATTTCATGCCACGGTTCTGTCGAACACTTCCTGATTCTGGTTGTAAGGAAGTTTTATCTATGAATACAGTACTCAGTTTTCTGCTGAAGTCAGCAAAGCCACTGGTAGAAGAATCCAGGCTAGAGGAAATAATGACGTGTGGAGAGAGTGCATGGCATGCAAAGGTCGACCACTTGAGAGGGATGATTGTCACCAATCCAGGCATGGTAAGTAATACTGTTGGCAGTAATTTCTTGTGTGGTCTGATCTGGGCATAATGTGAAAAACTGTGTGCCATCGTCTCATTTGATCCTATCTGGGCATCTCATAAAATTTGTGGACATCAAATGAAAATACTGGAAATTGTTAGATTGAAGTTTAAGACTAGTTTCTTGATAACATAGGAAAGAAATTGACATAACCATTGAAACCAACTTCTGCCAGTGGTGTTATGAGTGAGATATAATTATTGCTTAAGTAGTAAATGTCATGTTTTAAAGATGTCAGACAGAATTCAAATTCTAATTTGAGTAGAGTATTGAGATGTTAAGATTCTAACAATTTAGAAATAATTAAATGTATGTGACTTTCAAGGAATTTCTGACTTAATACAATCTGAAGATATGACTATCATGTGTAATGCTTTCAAAAAATTTCTGACCTTTCTAAGAGCTCAATTTATCAATTGATCCGTAATGCTACAAGAAGTAATTTCCATTTTTTTTTTTTTAGTATCTTCTGCTAGCATTCACATCTAACTCTTGTTACAAAAAAGTTGTGAGGTGTTTCCAGTGTTTGGATGAACTTTTTAGCTTTTGAAAATTTCAGAGGCCAAGCTCACTTCGGATTGATCAGTTAGACAGAAAAGTGACAACTCCTGTTGTCAAACCCGAAACATTCTGCGATAGCAGTGAGAACGAAGAGGAGAGGGAGAAAAAGGGAGAAGCAGTTGAAAAAGAAGAAGAGATGAAAAAGACTGAGACAGAGGAGGATTCTTCACCAACATATCCACTTATAATTCATCAGGTGGGTTTTGATCAGGCAGTTCCTTAGTAAATAAAGTTGTTTCTTCACAGTGATTGTAAATCGGAAACTAAGAAATCGGGATAGGAGAACATTTTTCACATCAATCAGCAATAGTCAAGGGGAACTGAAAATGCATTATGCTCATTCTTAATTTGCTACCAGGAGGAAAGAAAACCAACAAACAATGTAATGTTCATGTAGACAGAGTACTATATTGGATAAATAATTCAATTGAAGGAAGAAAGAAATGAAGCTTTTCAGAAATGAATCTTGGTGAAAAAAAAAAGGAAGAATTTATAATTTTTCAATACCTTTCAGTCATTCTTTGTGAACACACTTTCATCAATCATTTGTTGTTTCCTGGCGGTTACTTTGTCTCAGTAATGTTGTGTTCACTTCAGTATGTATTGATGCTCTTTGCTCATTTGTCTTAGTTCAGTCATATTTTTATACACCAGTTTGCTAGAAAAATTCACAGAGCATCATTTTGCCCATCAGAACTTTACAACATACGATAACTGTCAAAATATGTATTCCTCCTTTAGCTATCAGCATCACAATACATTGTTTTGTGTATCAGAATCATTAATTTAGCATATGTATGTCCAGATTTCAGAACTTCCATTACTTTATATATAAAAAAGGTAAAATGTCATCTGCTAGGGTTACCGCCCAGCCCAGCTGAGTTATGCAGGAGACCCAGTCTACAGAAAAGCCTGGAAACAGTATGTGAAGTTTCGCCATCTGTTGAACAGCAAGCCAAAAATACTGTCAGCAGACAAGCTCAAGTTGAAGGAGCAGGAAGAGAAACTGAGAGAAATTCGAATGAAGAAGACAATGAAGAGAGAGGTAGAATACATCACTGACATTATAGAGAGAACATTATAGAGAAAATAAAATCTTTCATTAAAATCATAGACTTCTTACAGAATGAGAAACTTCTTTCTTAGCTTATATTTTTAGAATTTAAGAAGTAAAGGTAAATAATGCAGAACAGCAGTGAACTGGCCTACAGTGATTACATTAATAGCCTGATCACATTTGGTCTGCACAGGACTGATAAATCAATTGTTGTGTTGTTTTTCTTAAGCCTTTCAATCCTAAGAAAGTAGGATTATCTTGCTGATAAATCAGTGGAATGTAGATTATGAAGTTATTAGAATAAGTTTTATATTGGGAAAGTTGGTAACTAATTAAACCAATCCAAGTCAGATTTGGTTTTAAAAAAAATATATAGTACATAAATGTGCTGACAATCACTTTCTATGAATTTGATTTAACAACTTGTTGAATTTATTTCATCCTGATCATGTACAGAAAGTGGTCTGTATTTTTCAAATTTCCAGTATCGTTAAGTTTCCTTGAATTTGTCTCAATAAAACTCATAATATAGTTCAAAATCTGAAAAATGTTTTTTGGCTTTTACAGGTGACAATTGAACTGAGTAGCAAAGGCTTTTTGTGCACTGGTTTGCGGGCAGATCTCTGTCAACATGCCCTGATGATGCCCGTCTTGATGAGTCACTTACGCTTTCATATTTGTTTGGATGTATTGGAAGAAACTCTCAAATACAAATTTAGAGACCGAAATCTGTTACAGGTTGGTGTGATAGCTGGTTTTGTTCATATTGTTTGTATTTTATGAGAATTTATCTATATTTTAGGTTTTGCACCTTCTGTTTGTTGGAATGTTTAAACAATAAAATTATTGAAACAAATGTCATGAAAAAAAATTCTTTAATTTATTTGTAACTAGATTTATCTGCACTCTAATGTGATTGTGATAATTTCAGGCATTGCAGACTTGAAGTATTTTTTACATTTCACGATTCAGACTTCAAGATGATGGATGCTTTGGCATATCAGATATGAACTGTTCAAGCCAGTCATGGATTTTTAAAACTTTTCTGTTGTAATGCCCTCTTTAAGATTTTGACAAAATCATAGCTGCAAATACTTCTCCGTCAATTTGTAATTCATATATTATTGTATAGAAACTCACAGTAGTGGCACAAGTATTGTTAGGTCTCTGCAGACAACAGTGAATAGCCATAGAGTACCAGAAACCAATTAAGATGGAATTCATTTTATGTGACAGCTCTCCTTGACACATACTTCCTACCGCACCAACTATGGTACCAATCCGGATCATACTCGCAATTCTTTAACCAATTGTGGCATGAGACAAGTGGAATATGGAGATCGGAGGATCCACTACCAGAACACCCGCAAACGAGGCATTTGTATTCTTGTTGACATTATGTCACGCCTTGGAAAACAAGAAGAAACTATATCAGGTAATTCACAGGGATATGCTTAATGTGTTTGAGGAAAAAGAAAACATGACATTGCAGGGTGTTGTCAGATTTTAAACTACTTTGTAGGCAGTCAGGAATCTTGCTGTCTGGATAATTTCTCACTCTATAACTTGTCCCTCTAAGAACCCAAGTAAAAAATCCACCTTTTATGTATATGTATGGTTTCATTTTGGTTTTTTTATTAGGCCCATTTTTTAGTTGTTTGTCCAGTTAATTGTGACTTTGAAGCTCTGCATCTCAGTTTATGATAAGATTTATCATTCCGTGCATTTATCATCGTTTCAACTCGCACTCCAGAGATTCCCCATAATGAGAGGTTGGAGTTCCTGGGTGATGCTGTGATAGAGTTTCTGACCAGTGTCCATCTGTTCTATATGTTTCCATGGCTGGAAGAAGGTGGTCTAACAACCTACAGAATGGCTTTGGTACAGAATCAACATCTGGCCGTGCTGGCCAAGAAGCTAAAATTGCAGGTAAAGCTCACGTACACTTACTGGAATTACTCAGATTGAATTGGCACCATTCACATAATCACTTGATCTGGCTAAGGGCATATTGCCATCATTAGATGTTATTATATCAGCAGTAATTGAGATGTAGATTTGGGACCTCTGCATCTTCAAGAGTTAAGGATTTCACTGAAACTGTTAGAGCAACATTGTTATAAGATTTCACTGCATGGGGTTAGCTCTAGATCCAGAATGAGATTTCAGTTTACCTTGACACAGCATCATAAATGTGCCAAGTAAAAAATTAGTTTGATATATATTATATAACCCATTATTAGTGTTCTTTTACGTCACACTTGAGGAAAAGCATCAACTTACAGTGGAATACAGATAAGTCGATGCTGATGGGGGAGGAAAAATAAGATCGACTCATCCGTAGTTCGACTCAGCCGTATGTCACTGAAGATTGCAAAACTAAAAATAGGCATTACTTTTTTAAAATTATTTATTGTCGGGCATTATAAGGGTTACTTCCCCTTATGCATTCTTTCATTGAGCGTCAAATTTGATCTCTTCCATTCATTTTCGGTGAGATCCACCTAGTTTTTGGTGGAATTTCAATGTAAAACATGTATTATTATCGACATCCGTTGTCATTGGCCATTTCAGTTTCACTGTCATGTAAACTGACACTGTCCGCCACTCCCAACCCTGCCTCCTGAACATTCATTTTCAACTCAACACGATCGCCGCATGCAGCTTCATCACCCCCAACATTCCTCCCACAGCTTCATGTTGTGTTATAAAACACTGTACATGTATGACCTCTATAGCAGGCCTTTTTCAAGATGATAAACATTACATGCAATGAATCTATCTGTGGGCGGGGCGGAGAAGGTGCAGTACTTCACAGTTCTCATTTTGACTGCAGTAGCTTAGTGAAAAAGTGTAACTAGATCTAATTGCTAAATCACGAATAAAAATAATGGAGGGGGAGGGGGAGGGGATTTTTTTTTTTTAAACAACTCTTTGCCACCCTGTAGTCTGGCGAGCAAGTTCGCCACAATGTGAAGAACAAAGGCCGACTGCCTGGGATTTTCTCAGGGTTATATACACATGTGAACAGCGGTGCAGCCGGAGAATTCCCCACATCAAAGACGATCACCAACACTACATTTCCTACCCTCTTACACAAATTTGCATCACACTTTCACAGTGAGGAGGACATGTGGTGTGCGTAGGAAACATCCGTGGCTAGAGGGGGAAGAACGTGGATGAGGTAGGAAAAGGAGGAGGAGACAATGGCCGGTCGGCCTCTGATCACATAGTCTGAGGGAATGTTTAGTCGTGTTTGGTGAATCAGTTTGACAGTTGAAATTAATCTATAGTCATGCTGTCGCGCAATTGGAGAAGCATAAATGCCAAATGTGTTGAGATGAAGTGCCACGCAGACTGGGCTTAGTTACATTGACTCAAGCGTTGCTTTTTCCTTTGATCTTGTAAGGACGGGGACAGGAGAAAAAGATTGACTCATTAGTGAATACGGATGAGTCGATACGGATTCATCAGTTTGATTTTTAATGAAGTAAAGAAGTGCCAGGACCCATGCCAAGAAAAAAGATCGACTCATCTGAAAGTCGGCTCATAAGGGTTTGACAATATTTTGTAAACATTAACTATAGATCGTGGGATTATGATGTCGCACTTCCGCAGCTGCCCAATCTTTTTGTTGTTTACACGACAATGACAGAAGAGGAAAACTGCTTGAACCCAACTTTGAAGGCTACATATGAGTAAAAATCAATGCCTTACAACATCAGTGCAACGGAATGATATAGCAAGTTAATTCTACCATTTTGCTTGCTGAGCTTGTGGTAAACAATGTGCAAGACCAGCATCTAGAACTAGATTTCTTATTCTAGTCTAGATCTAGATCTAGATCTAGATGATTGCAGCACGACATTTCAAGTAGGCCTTTTTTGGTTGAAAACAATATCATTTTTGGGTCTAGTATGTAAGTCTGGTCATGTTGCTCAAGATCTATTGAATGAAAGATCAGTAGATTATATCAAATAGTATCATATCAGAATCCCCGTTGTGCTGAAAATTGATCAAAAACTGATGCCTGACATTGTCATGATCTAGATTTAGATCTAGATCAAAATGCTAGATCTAGATCTAATTATCCAGATTTGTATATTTGGGATTTAAAGTCTGAGTGAAATTACAATACATCTGGGATACTGTAGAGCTCTAAACCTCAATATTGATCTAGATCTACATTTATTGTTTAAAACCTATTCATATCTGGATCAAAATAAATGTATCCATTAAGTAATCAGCTACCCTATCAGTAGCCTATTCAGTATAGTCTATTTGTAAATCTCTGTTTGCCGAAATAAATTGGTTGTCACTAGATCTAATAGAGTCTATCGGCCATCTAATTTATGTAAGTCCTAAGCCAAGTCATGGTCATAAATGGCTTTGGCCCAAGTCTAGTTTTCAGTTTGAATTCTATGCAGTAGATCTAGGTGTGTCATCATGTTTTCCATTTGGTATTCAGATAGATCTAGATCTATACAAGATATATTTTATATAACTGAGTGAAACAACTGAATTGTCATTAGTACCACTAATCATATTACATGTATATCTTGGCAATACCCTATAACAGATCCAGATTTCAGTTTGCATTCTAAATTCTATCTATAGTTCTACTTAAATGTATCCATTTGATCAGCTAACCAGCTAGCTAGGCTTCTTGTGCTTGTAAAACTAAAACTCTGTTGTTGAACAGCTGAGCTGTCAACATAATCTGGTCTCAGATGAGAAATAAAAGAAAAAATACTTTTGTATGAGCCTGTAATTTCCTTTTTTTTTTCTTTTTAGCACATATATGTATATTCTAGGATGTAAAAATATGCATTGATTTTGATCAACAAGTAATTAAAAGAGACACTTAATAGTTAATGCTCTTGCTTTCTTAAGTCACTCGCGAAGGATCCGCCAACATTTGACGGGCTGGTTGCTTACTGACATGGACGGATCCACCACCCCTTGGCGGACTGTCTTAGGTTTTTGTTTTCTCTGTCCCTAACCCACCGAGAGCTGGCGGAACCATCGCTGGCGACAGTATAGCCATT
>JBCEWB010056196.1:6071-28650 GCA_039654565.1 Peronia peronii
CTGAGCCAGTATTGTGTCTCACATCCTGTTTCAAGAATCAGCCTCACAGATTTGATGATTTCTTGGATGTGACATTTTTGGTATTCATTCTTTTTTGGGGGAAAAAAAAACAAACAATCCCCCAACACCAACACATTTTGCTTCTTCTTGTGGGAAAACCCAAACTCACAGCAATGCTCCATGCTTCACTATTGCCAGGATAGTTGTAAGTTGCAGAACTAACCGTCATACAGAGATCTTTGTGCCACTTTGTGCTTCTCAAATCAGAATGGCTTCTGATTGGTTGTCCTCCTATAGTTGGCACAGGGATAGAAGAGTTTTGCTGTTAACCTCTCTTTTAGCAACCCTTTTGGTGACTGATTAGGCATTATTCTGACTTTTATTTCTTTGGGAGAATGAAACTTGTGTTCACTGGCTAGTGTAGAGAGAGATACGCTCGTAGTCAAGCATAGTCCTTCTTGTTCCCCATGTTAGCAATGAACATACACTCAACTGCCTTTTGCAATACTGAAAATAGAAGCGTTGAGTTGATATATTAAAAAAAAAAAAAATGGATTCGTCTGAAAATAGGGAGAAATACAATCAGTACAACCTAGACAATAATGACCAGTTTAACAAAGTTAATGTCATGCCTTTAATCTATCTGACAATTATGTGATCAGTGTTGCTCTCTGTGTTGCACCGAATTTATCTTAGTGTCTGGCACATTACCTCATATGTTACTCACATGTTCGTTTATTTTGCCAGTTCACGTCATCACATGGTTGATGTAATTATTTTGACGATTTGTACTTAGTCTTCTCTCATCACTCAGATTTGATTTCGTCACTACTTTAAAAAAAAAGAAAAAGAAATTGCTTTCATTTCCAAAATTTCCGAGGACTTACTTTTCAACATTGTTTTCAAAATGACACAAAATCGTCGTCTGTATGACAAAGAGGCGAATTGGTAACAACCCCTATATGGCAAAAAAGTGAACCCTTACCTTCTCTGCATGACAAAGGAGCGAATCATTAAAATAATTCAATTACCGATTAGCCCGTTTGTCATGTAATGCAGGTAAGGGTTCGCCTTTTTTTTGTACAGGGATTATTATCTATTTGCCCCTTTGTCGTACAGTTATGAAATGAATGACCGTCTCTCCTCCCCCTCACCTCCCCAAATCAGTGTGTTAGGTTATGAAAAACAGCTGCATCTAAATGTGGAATGGCAATTTAGATACTAAAAGTTAATGTCATGACTTTGTCTGTCTGACCATAGATTGATCATCTCACCATCTTTGCATCAACAATTTTATTCAGAAATATAAAATGAATTCATTGCATTGATGTCTGGTTGTTTTGCATTGAACATGACAATTTTGTATTTTATCAGTGGAGGCCACCTGAATCCGGCCGTCACTTTGGGTGTCTGGATTGCTGGGGGTATCTCTTGGCTTCAGGCCCCATTCTACATCATTTGTCAGCTTGTGGGAAGCATTCTGGGAGCAGCATTAACAAGGGTGAGTGCTGTTGTCAGTCGATGGAGTCATTCTGAATCTCCCTCTTTGCGAAAGACTACTTTTTTTTTTTTTAAACTGAGATCAGATAGTTAATACATGTACTTGTAATAGTTTAGAATGTCAAGTCTTTTTAAATACAGTGGTCTCCACTAAAGAACCTGGTCACCGGGAGACAAAAAAAAAAGCGAGCTGTTAGGTGAACAGGCTCCCAGGTGGATTAAAAGTTACGCAGCCCATCTGACCACAAACTGTCTTAACTACTAAGGTTAGTTGATTATTACCGTCAGTTAAAGATTTATCTATGCGAATAAGAGCAGGTCTTTATACTTTGTGTGAGTGTTGTAATTAGATCTAACAATTCCTGACCGTTCTTAGTGTATAATTTCATCAGTAATGCCCAGTGTATAAAAGTTCAGTGAGTTTTTGCATAACGGTATCATTGTTGATTGAATGAAAACATGATATTTGCTTCCTACGGATTATCGCATGATTGACTCAAGTGTTTAAAATATGCCAGACCGACCGAAGTAGGAAAATACTGACCAGTCATGAGGCTAAACTTACTCCTCCTTATACACAGTCATAGATGCTGTCCCACATGTTGTGAAACAAAGAAATGCTTACAGGTTAGTCCACAGTGTGGCCTGATTATGCAGTCATACCTCAGCCATCACATCCACTCCTCTGCCTACCTGTTCCCTCCCCGTCCCCATTTTGCTGCACATCTAGGATTGTTCATTTCTCACAGATGGACAATCTGACATGAAATTACACTGTAAGAACTCAAAGTGTTTTGGCCCAACACTGGACTCTTGGACGGATTTTTTTATTTCGCAGCGGGTTCTTATAGGGGTAAATTATAGAGAAAAAATTCAGTTTTGCAGCAGAGGCCGTCTGCCTGCTCTTATGCGGACGGGGCTCTGAGGTAGTAGGTTCTTAGATGGAGACCACTGTACATATAATGTGCATGAAAACTTACTCTGTCTTTTTTTCAGGCCTTCTTTAAGTAATTAGAGTTTTTTCACTCAGAAACTGCACAAGTACAATGTATTTTGAATGAATTGCTCACATCACAGTGTGTTCTGCAATGGACATGAAAGAGGAGAAAGTCTCTATGACATGACAATTCACAGTGTTAAACAAATATGTTTGTCACTACTTCATGAATACTGTGAGATTCAGAATAGTAGCTAGGCTTGTCCATCCTGACAAGCTCATCAATACAGGTGAGAAATTTGTCACAGGAGGGCAAAATGTGGTATTTTGTCACTAGAGCAGAAGAAAGGAGAATGTATTCAGGCAAAGTTTTCAAAGTGAAACTGGATGTGAAAGCCCTATAAGTGTGGACTAAGTACAGGTAACAGGTTAGGAACAGTACTGATCTAAATATTGCAGATATGTGGTTGGGTCAACATTACAGCTGTACTTAAGGTCATTGTGTGAATCATTGTGCATAGAGAACAAATCCATTACGTCTGTGATGACATTTTCCAGAACAGCTGTTCAGTCACAGAGTTGTGCAGTAGGTCAGAATGTACAGAGAATGCATACATTAGAAATAGAGCAAAGGACCAGAGCTTATACTGAAGAGAATGCGCATATATTTTATGATTAAGTACGGCCCAGGTGTGATGTATGAAGGCGAGATCTTATGGTTTGGTGGATGAATATTAGGAGGGCACAGGATTCATCCACAAAATTGTATGGTCTTGCCTTTGTCATACATGACCCTTATTATTAAATCTTTAATCACCTATAACCTGCCTTTTTCTTCTCCCGCATATATTTTACGGCCTTGCATTACATGCGCTTTAGTCCCAGAGATCTTCAGTTATTGCATTTGGATCTTTTACAGCTCTAATCTCTTATAATTTTGCAAAGCATCATAAATGCATTACATGTAAATTTTGTTCCTTATAGTATGATGTTGCTCAAGATCAAATTATATTACCTCAGTATTGTCTCTGTCATGATGATTTCTCCATATCAGCAGAATTTCGTCCATACTTGTAGGTATTTTACCAGTTTTTTTTTCCCCTACTGAGTGATTTTGACCACCAGTCAAAGTACTTCACCTTGCCAGCTACAAGAGTTATAATGTAGGCATTGTAAGGTAGGAAAAAGATCGCTTTTTCTTTTATCACCCGAAATATGCAAAGCAGAATGTTCTGAAAATTTCCCCATATGGTGAACATTTTTTCTCATTACAATAATTTTTTTCATAATTTTTGCCACACTGGTTTCGGGTAGCAGGAGCTAGCAGGATTTTGTTCCTTCTGTGCACTGTTTGTCTTTTATCTCTAGTAGAAGGGAAGTAACTTTGCTGCCTGAACAAATTGCTCAGTGTCATAAATGCCAATGCACTTGTTTTAAGAAAACTGTAGTAATTTGGAGACAACATTCTTTTGTATGAAATTAATCTTGATCATGAATACTGACATTGCTTTAGTTTATAAATTTGGTCAGAGATCATTTTTCTTTCAAGGGTCAAAGTGCAGTTTTCCTAAGACAGTGCCAAAGACACTTTTAGATTATCAGGTTTTCAAGGACGGACCTGTGAGATAAGAACTTCAGACTGTTATGTGAGCTTATTACATAATGTGGCAGTCATAATCACTGCTTTATTTCCTTATCAGGAATAGCAGATATAGTGAATTTTACTTTGAACTATGGGTTGTCGCGAAGTTTTTTCTTATTTCCAACCTTAACTTTTCCTTTCCTGGTGAGAATTAAATGTAAAGGTTGCTTGATGTGTGAACATAACCCCAACAGACAATAGCAGTATGGGCAAAAAAGTAAAGGGCAGAATGGATAGGAACAGGTTAACCCTTGGAAACATGAGCTTGCCATGACCGTTCTGCCTGAGCTCTTGAGTAAGACTATTTTTTAAGTAAATATAATCAGTTGGTGTGGGTGGTCATAATTATATGTACAACTACAAGGTTTAAAATATCTATATGCATTGTGGATTTGCTTATCATTGCACCAGTTGTCAAGAGCTAGATAAAATTTTTGATTATTTGTGTACCGTTGGATGGGGCTCAGGGGGTTAAAATATATAGAAAGTTGTCCTGTCTTCTTGCATTCTTTGCTGTTGTTATTGCAGTGATTGATGTAGACAATGAGATGTTATGATCATACACCCAATGAAAAAAAAAACCAACTTTCTTAAAGTGATTTGTCACCTGATGATATTGTTATAAATACTAGTTTTGTCTTCCTTATTTAAAAAAAAAAAATTCTCTCATTTCTCTAGGCCAAACTGTACAAAGTATAGCTAATTTTCAGCAAATGCATTTAAAATTGGTGTATTTATAAAATGCACAGATGGGCAGTAGCTTTAAGGAACAGGTTAGCTTTGTAGATGAAAGGGCAGCTTTTGCTAGCACAGAGAATTGTAACAGTTTGTAGTTAAATCAAACTTGGGTATGGCACCAGGATCCCATTATGATAAGTGTGCATCAGTGAGATTTTAATTTTAATTTTTATATGACATGCAATGGAGGGAAAGGATTGAACTAATCTGAACAACTTTCATTTTCCTAATGGTCATTTGCTTGTTACAGAGAAGGCAATAAGGGAGTTCTAATTTATCTAGTCAAGATAGAAGCAGGAGCAATCATCGTTTAGCTGTTGTCTTTTCATATCAAGCCATGCCTGCTGAGTTAGATATAAATTGGCTGGGTTTTATATTTGATACATCTCCCTCCCCCCTCTTAAAAAAAAGAAAGGAAGACAAACAAAAATCAGCTAATATTTAGTATCGGTGTACAAGGTTATTAAAAAAGAATGAATTATTATCATGACGCGTGGCCTCAGTTGTTAAGCATCTTCATGCAATGAGTCAGTGACCATTTCATAGAGGAGTTTTCTAGGTTTTGAATACTGCCACAAGAGCACTGTAGTTGTGCCGTTCTTTCGGCAACCTTCTGTTTACCCAGTTATTTGTTTACACTTCCATCATCTCCAGCATTGAATAGCAAAATTCCATCCACTTCCTCTTGTAGTCATTGGTAAGTGCCTGAATGAGGCGTAGTCTGTATGGTTTCAAATGTAGACGTCTTCTTAGCACACGGCAGATAGTGGATTGAGTGATCACAAGCTCACGACTAGCTTGATCTATGGACTTCCGGAAGCTCCTCTCAGACACAGCACAGACTCTTCCCCACTTGTTCCTCTGAAATTTGTGGTTGTCTTGGACTTCCCCTTTACACAGACACCACTCTCTTGAAACTGTTGAAACCACCCATTGACTGTTCTTAGGAGAGGTCGGATTGATGTCGAATCGCCTTCGGAAAGCACACTGCATTGTGACAAATGAATTTGTTTCCACAAACTTAAGAACGCAGAACATCTTTTGCTGAGTACTCGTCATTCAGAGGGCAAACAGACAACTGAATGTTGCTGGAAAAACGACGTGAATACAGTGCCCCTGTGGCAGCTTTTCAAGACTTAGAAAATTTCTTTTTCAAATGGTCACTGACTCATTCTATGACGATGCTTGAGAACTGAAGCAATGCATCATGAAAACAGTTCATTCTTTTTTAATAACCCTGTATTATGTGGATAAAATATTGCTGAGTGGACTAAAACAGGCCTAGAATTGATCCCTGATCAGTGACCATCTACACCTTGCAGTGCCTACATTTTGATGATTTGGTCTGATCCAGAGAATAGTTGTGCATTCATGTCATATTTCATGCAAGTAAATATATACTCACAGAGTTCAAAGAAACCTGTTGGTTTTTTTAATTGCCTTAAGCTTGAGTTCAGGATATTTACAGTAAAATGGACCATATGAAGTACTAGATCACTTACCATGGATTCATTTTTATCTCAACACCACTGTTACCTCAAGGAAATAGAGATGTATCCAGCAATAGTTTTATGACTTAGTTGCACTATAATTGTGTTATGGTTATTTCATTGTCCATTAAGTCAGTTTGAGCTGTTTTGAGACAAAAATCATTCAGCACACAGTCAAAACTGTGATTTAGGCAGAAGTGGCATTTGGTTTAAGAAGTAGTCTTAAATTTTCGAAGCAAAATTAAGGTTACTTGTGTAATGGTGGTCATTGCTGGCATCACAACTCAAAACTCAAAAATTTTTTTTTTCAAATGACTGAGGGGTTGATGGAATCGCTATGATGACATAATAATTGTATTATTTTAATGACACCCAGGGATATGAAATGAAGAAGTTGGTGAAAATTTTGTTAACTATCTATCTCCTCAGGGGATTCTGAATGAAGATCTTTATGTGCTTGGCAAAGGTGGGGCCACCTTACCAGGTAACGGTGTAACTGCAGGTGAGGGATTCTTGTGTGAGATGTTGCTGACCTCCTTACTGGTGAGTGCAGTGCTGCTGAGTGCAGTTGATGACAGCAGCAAGAGTAAAATTGGTCCTCTGGCTATTGGCTTTGCTGTGGTTGCATGCATCTTTGCCGGGTAAGATCCTCATTGGGGATTGTCATTCACCTACTTGATTACTTTCCTTTGCAAGACAGAAGAGATGCTCACTTAATTTTTTTTTTCTTTTTAAAAGGGAAATGGCTTTTGTAATTTTATTTAAAAGAATTAATGGGCCCTTGAAAATTCTGAAAAAATTCCAGGTGTAAGGAAAATATTTTCTTCTTATTGTGACACAGTCTGTTCTTGTCAAATTTTTCTGTGATTCAAGATTCAAATAAAATGGAGAGAAGTAAAATTTTCATTTCTTGACAATGCTAGGTCAGCATCACTTGTGATTGGCAAAGGAAGTAATTGAGCTGCTGAAGACATTTCCCATGTAGTAAATGTTCATTGACCCTAGTTGCAAGTGCTTTTACAAGTTGTTAGAATTATTTATCAGGTGACCTAGCTGCAGTTTTGATTGCTTGATAAAAGGCATAGAAATGTTGTTGTAGGCTAGATACATTTAGTACTTTGTCATCTGAGTTATCTGAACAATCCAAGTTTCAGCTGAATTGAATAGTCATGAGAGGAGACACATTTTGTCATCCACCTCATGGAAAGGTGTAACATAACACACACCTCAGTGAAGTCAAATAAGTTAAAAAAGTAGTTCTTACATTCTCACAAAAGGGCTTATATAGAATACTAGAAGAGAACCCATGGCCTTCGTGGGAGATGTTTTAAATTTATAGGTCAAACTGATAATGCCTTGCGACTTAAAGTGTAGGGCCAGCATCCGCACCTCGATATTGGTATTTTGGATGATTAAACTGAATGTTACTCAAAGAAAACGTGTTTAGTGTTTGAACATGTCATTCTATCGAATGTAGAATTCGGATCAAACATTCTTGCAACTTTACTATTCAATTATTATCACCTTTTCAGAACAACATCAAAGATTCAAAGCTTTTTTCAGGTTTATGTACATAGAAACACAGATCTTTATGCAACAATGTTGTGTGCTAAATTTCAGATGGATCCATTCAGCAGTTTTCGAGTCCATAAGCCTATTGTGGGTTTTCTTGCAGTTTTGTAATATAGATACATCAGTTTGTGAGAATGCATTAAAGCTATCAGTGAGAATATACGTCTTGCTTTGTACTCACAGAAAATGGTCTTGGGTAAAAAAAAAACCTGAAATTTTACATGAGATGGACCTTGATTTGCTTGTTGATGGCGTGCTCCACATATTCCCAGCTATTGCACTGCACAACACATGACCATGCCTGAGTAAATGGTTGATTACTACTGTCAGCACTACTGTCTGTTCTCAGCCTGAGCATTCAGGCAATAAAAACTGTCAAAGGGTCAGCTCATACTTGGTGGAGCTCTTAGCCAGAGGAAATACCAGTGAAATGCAAAGAAAGTCTAGTGTGTGGGAAGTCACAGTTCTTAGCTGCACTAATTCAAAGATGGGAAAGTTCTGAAAAAAATCTACTTGGGGTTTAAGCAATGAAGAGACATTTTGACATAGCAAAGCCACCTAAAGCAAAGCAGCTGAAAGAGACTGAATATTTCTTGTCCACAGTGATTGAAACTTTAATGAAAGCAATAGATTTGTTCTGACCAAGCGAACAGCTGGAAATTCCCATCTAATTTTAGTAGAAAGGGAGGGGTATTACAAACACTCCAAACTGTTCACTGCCATTGACGTAGAAAAACACATAAAAAATGCACAGGATCAGTGACAATTGTTTTCGTATCTCATGGTGGAATGGTAACAAACATCTCTGGGTATTCTATTTTTGACAGGGGGTACAAACACCCCCTTAGGATTTTCAGGTTTTTGCTTAGTCGATATGAACTATTCTTTCTCTGTCTCAGACTCATTTTCCTCCACCTTTCCTGTCAAAACTATTCTTTCAGTGTCATCTCTTCTATAAATGTGTCCCAGAAATTGCAATTGCCTTTCTCAATTTATGCTTAGAAGCAATGGTTACATACTTGCTTTTTTTATAGGGCTTCTTTGTTGAGTATTTTTATAGTTCATAATGTTTTCAGTATTCTTCTCTTTTTTCTATAATCTCAGTCTTCCTTTCAACTTTTTTTTAATGAGAATCGATCAGTTGCATCAGTATATTACAATGTGAGCATCAAAATGTGTGAGAGATCTAACTAGGTGTTGCTCTCATTTTTTCCTAGGGGCTCAGTGTCAGGTGCGTCAATGAACCCAGCTAGAAGTTTTGGACCGGCAGTTGTTATGTCCCACTTCACCACTTCAGTCTGGGACTATCACTGGATTTACTGGGTGGGGACCGGTTGTGGTGCCTTGCTAGCTGGGGCTTGGTACAGGTAAGTTGTCACTGGAAAAAAAATGCAAGTTAATCAGTTTTACATAGTTTAGCTATTGGTAGTCTATGTTGTCATGAGGTTTGTTTTAAATGTCATATTCATGGGAAGTGACAATGCCGAACATTTGTAGCATTAATCTGTATTAGAGTAATAGCAGTGACATTTGTAGCATCAGTCTGTTCTAGAGTCAAAGAAGATTATAGACAATATTAAGACTGGCGTTTGTCCTATCAGTCTGTCTTGGAGTCAAAGAAAATTACAGAGAGTAACAAGAGTGACATTTGTAGCATCTGTCTTAGAGTAGGAGAAAATTACAGAGAGTAATAAGCAGGGATGTCAAACTTCTGACTGTAGTCGGCATTCCGACTTTTTGGTTGTCACGGACTTTTCTACTTTTGGCTGATCAGCTGCCAACTTTGCTAAATCCCCAAGGCAGTCACGGTTTTATAACAATTTCTAATGCGATACAAGTCCAGAACGATAGCACTGGAACCGGAAGTACAATAGAAATTCGTGCATGCTCCGGCCGAGAGTCGAACTGCTATTCGGTGGCTGTTTAAAGATCGAGATCAAAGTTGGTAGTGCTTAGTTCCTCGTACCTGAGTTCCTCATACTTGAGAACATGCAGTTGAATGACCGCGTAAAAGTTGGTTGAAAATTAGTACATCAGAGTAAAGACAACAACAAATAATGTGCACATGGTCCTAGAAAGGCTACGCTTATGAGGCAACGTGTATGAGGGCAACGCTTCATGATCGAGATCTAGCTAGTTATGCTCGATGATTATGATGGCTGCACTGCCAGTAGAATCTTTTAAGTCCATGGAATTTCCACTGGTTTTATCTTATCCCCTTCCAAGGTTCATGTAAAAACTTACAAATTTCTCCCAAAACAAGGCAAACATTTAACATAAAAAAACTAGATGCATGTGTCATATGTAACTCAGACAGCGGCCAACCGCCGTGATAAAATATTGGGGGGAGGGGGGGGGGGGGGGACTGTTGCAAAATTTTCGGACTTTTTGATGAAAACAGTTTGACATTAAGAGTGACATTTGTAGCATTAGTCAGTCTTAGAGTCAAAGGTTACAGAGAGTAACAAGAGTGACATTCACAGCATTAATCTGTCTTAAAGTTGGAGATTATAGAGAGAAACGAGTGATATTTGTAGCATCAGTCTGTCTTAGAACCAGGGAAAATACAGAGTAACAAGAGTGACATTTGTGGCATCAGTTTCTCTTAGAGCCAGGGAAAATACAGAGTAACAAGAGTGACATTTGACTCATTTGTAGCATCAGTTTGCCTTATAAAAAGAGGTTACAGAGTCTCAGAGAGTGTTTGATGCATTCTTTGTATGTAGTGTCAGCTTCTCTCATGCAAGATTTCAGATAGTAGTAATATTTGCTTTGTGACTAGATGAAATAAATGAGATGTCAACAGGAACTTCATTGAGAGAACTGCATTTTGCTGGCTCAAGGGTCACAGGAATGAACTTTGAAGGGAATATCTAGGTTCAGAAAAGTCATAGATACATAATTTCTTCATTAAATTAGAGTGCAGTTAGTTCCCTTTCCACCGACACCAGTAATTCTCTAAATGAGGCTGTGACAAAAGGTGAGTTTTTGTTCCCTGCTTACACACATCACAAATGATCTCTGTCGGGCCTGGGGTATATAAGTAGCTTCTTTGCTCCCACCTGTAGTGAAAGCCTGCTACAGTGGGATGTCTCCCATGGATTGCCATCCTTGATGTTCCAGGGGTGACATCTCTTCTCTCTTTCCTTGCTCCTGTCTTCTGTCAAGCTCTTTCCTCTCTTCTTCTTGATGTGTAAGCGTATCCTGCTGTGTTTGGCACAGTGTAGTCGTGATCATGCTGATGTGCCGTCAGACCCCAACATAAACAACAAACATACATCACAAATAACACTGCTTTCATTGATATTTTCTCTTTTCTTACTTACAAGAGGTTCAAATTTATCTCTTTTTTTCTTGTGCTGTGTAAGTGCTGTGTAAGTTCAAAATATCTACATATTTTTCTCTTATGAGTAAGAAAAAGGAAAATGTCTGTTTTGTAAAAGTGTCAGATATAATGTGTAATCAAGAGAGAAAAAAATGCACGAGCTTTGATATTTTAACGCAGTCTCAAATATAATGGCAGACTTAATTCACCTAGTGGCATGGCAGTTTGTAGCACCTGAGTTATCTACGTATATGTTCACAACTAATAATGATAATAATAATAATAATAAAAGGCATTTGTATAGTGCCTCACCCCCAAAGGGCTTGAAGCGTTTACAGAACAAAATGTTTTGCAGCCACACATACAGAATGTACCTCAATACAAACAGGAGCAACAGTATACACACATAATCATAACATGGCATACAGACATAATATCTGAGATATGCTCTCATACATAATAATGTAATACAATAATGAGGAAAGTAAATTTTGTGGTCCTCACTTTGCCTAGTGCAAGATTACAGGCTTTGGTTGGTCAAATGCTAGATTTGTTTGGTTGCTCCTCAGCAGTGCCAGTATTGTAAAACTTAGGTTTTTCCTTCTCAAGCTGTTATCACACTGCAGTTATGATTGACCACTATCTAACCGAGGGTCAGTATTTTTATTCAGTAGTCATGCAGTAACAATGTCCTTCCTGAGCACAGCTACTGTTCATCCAAATGGTAGACATTTCAGTTTTTCTTGCCATTTCAAGGCTTGTTTTGATATCGTTAAGTTACACTCTGGCCTGTTTATTTCAAATTCAAATATTGGTACATCTTTGTTCTTCTGCCTAAGTTATTGCAGCCGCCTTTAACCTTAAGTATTAGTAAAGGGCATTTGCAGTCTCAATATGTAGAGACTATAGAACATACTGAAAATTTCGTACAACATGTATTTATATGTGTGAGGTTCGTAATACATCTCTCTAATGATCCTGCTTTAAATCACAAGTCTTTCAAGGTCCCAACATCACAGAATTTTGATAAAATAAGTTATGAGACCTCTCGGTTTGATGTACTCGATATTACACTTTAATATGGTTAATACAAACTTTGCTGGGAACGGAAAACCTTTCGTTTTATTGCTCTTTTGCAGTAACTGAAAAGACCATTCTATAACAGTGAAAACTAAACCCTGAAAGCACTTTCATGCACAGACATACTATCATGTATATTAATAGTATGTCTATGATTTAATTACCTCCCCTGAAAGAGTTTGCCGTTAGACAAAGTCGAGTTTGGAATGTCATTAAACGTTCATCAGTTTTATGAATCAGTGTCAGTTTGAACTCCAGCAGTAAACTTGTTCTCTTACGCTTTGACATGGTTAGTTTCGATGAATTCACTACTAGACTTAAATCTAAACTAGATTTATGGTCAATTTCAAATGCCACATTGATAGGTCAAGATCTGTTTTCAGTATGAAACAGAAGAAAACTCATTGACTTCTCAATACTGCCTCTCAAGAAACACTGACAAATACATCTGATTTGGTTGACCGAATGCCTGCATGTGTGTATGATTGAAAAAACAAGACAAAGACCATCCTCTGATATCGTCGTTATTTGACCATAAATAGCGCCAAATCGTTAGTGCCTCGCACATCCTCACATGGTGACATCATACTCGACTGGGGCCGTGAGGAACGGGTGAGGTGTGAAGTGGGGGAGGGTAGGAGCGTGATTTCTACACGCTTGCGCCTCAGGTCTTACCTTTCTTGTTGTGTCATAGTGCTGGGCAGTACAACACATTGTACAAGATGCGCTCATGTACAATTTCCTTGTTTGGCGACATTGATCCGAACCTGAACTTGATTATGCCTTGATATGAAAGAAAGTTGTGTGAGGGGGGAAGCAAAAGCCGTTTGTAATAAGGATAGATTGTGTATCAGCCCACAATTTTATTTCATATTAACAATGACAAATTGCATAACGAAATAACTGTTCCAAAAAATTATTTTGTTATAATGCTAGTTTTGTTTTAAGCATTTTCTCAATAACCGTTTTAGAGTATATGCATTTATGAAGTCTGTTGTTTTGATATGTTCATTATTATATGAGTATAGTATATGTATGGCATTTGCTGTGTAAATGGGTAGTGACTTGATTTATCGTGAATGGATGATGCATTCACTCGTATCCATTTTGATGTATATGTACTCAGAAAAGAGTGTAGGCATGTGGATAATTAAAGGTTATCTTTTGTCTGAAAACATTCATGTACCTCCTTTTTCCTTTTTTTTTTTTTTTGGTTTCATTTTCCCCTTTGTTTCCTGCAATTATGCTATGTCGATACATAAACATTAAAATTTCCCTGTTCTGTGTATGTGATATCTGATGGGTCAGAAATGTAAAAAAATTTTCTCATATGGAAAAAATCTCTATGCTTTTTTTTTTTTTCTTCTAGATTTTTCTTAGCTGGTCCAGGAAAGCGAATTGTAGTGTTTGGCAACTGAAGGTTCTGGCGATGTCGCAAAAATTGGTTTGCAGTGGTGCCTGACTGGCTAAGGCAAGAACTCATATCATACATAGTGGGAAGTTGTAAGCTCAGGAAGGCGTTCCTATTAATATTAAATTATATTCTATTTTATGTGAAAATTGGAAATGCTGTTAAATTCCTGGACAAAAGCATCAGTGAGCTAAATTATGGTGTTGATGACATTTTAAAATACAAATTTACAATGCTGCAGTTATGTCAGAGTAAAAACTATTTCTTTCATATTTAAAGTCATTGGCGAAAATATTTTACTTTACCATTTAATATACAATGGTCTTTTGAAAATCAGATCTTCATTCTTTTGTGTGTAGTATTGTGTTTATATGGAGTTAGTTTATAGGAGCATATTGGATTTAGACAAGCTGTTTCTTTATGCAAGAGCTAGTGTGTAAAGGCATATGATTTATTTTATTGAGCTCAAGATACAGTATAGTCATGCTTGTTGGGGAATTAGTGCATTTTGTTTTGGAATCAGCACATTACAGGTACTAATGTTCTTTTATAATTTCAAAATGTGTATCACTAATATTTATGTTATATATTTAGATTTGTAATTAAATCAAAATAAAATGTGGAAATGTTTCATATCATATTAAAGCATTACTACTAGCACTATTGTGCATGGGTACATATTGTTTACCAGTTTTATATACCACTCCAGTGGTCAGTTTCAATTGTACTGCCACTCTGATAGTCAGTTTAAATTGTACTGGTGAAATTTTAAATGATAGTGAATGTCTGTGTTACACTTTAATGTTTTTCTCTCACTGTTTTAATACTCCTATAATCTAACTCAGTCTTCATGCCACGCATTGTAACTTACCAATATAATTTTTATTATCCTCTCAGTCACTTGTATATTATTAGTGTCTGAGGCTCAGCTGATTTCCTGGTATCACAATATTATGGTCAGAGCTTTACTGTTGTGAACTTTTAAACCTATACCCAGTAACGTGAAAGTTATGGCAGTGGTCATCTTTACCTTTGATGGAAATTTCAATACCAGAAGTGTGTCACTTAAAAACAAAGTAATGGGTCTTTTTTGTTTTTGGTAGCCAGTGAGCAATCAGAAATAACTGTAATACTGAGCTTTGCATACAGTGTGATACATTATGTTTCTTATGATGATAAGACCATGATGAAAATTATTCTATGGCTAAAAGAATTTGATAGGCAGGTTCTCAGTGCAGTAGTATGTTTTGCAAAATTTTTATAGGATTATCGCTTTGAAATGCATACGGTAACAAGATATATTATTTATGTGTATACGGAATGAAGGACATGTCAATATTTCATCAACCTGTTTTGATGGAATTGCACATTTTAGCAGTTTTTGTTTGTATGCATTCATTTGGAAAATTGTGAAGAAATTTAATGTATGATAATGGACAGCTGTTATTATGATGAATTGTCTCTGTATTGTAATGTGGATTGTGCAAAGAATATTTCTCTACAGACTGCATTCTCAGCACAAAATATTTTGTATTATGAACTCTATCAGTCACTTTTGATATACATGTATATAGTGTCAGTCATTTCAGCAGGTTGTGGAAGTTAGGCCAGTATGTTTTTTACCTCTACTTTATACATGCAGTTATGTCCTCTGATCTTCTTCTTCAAGAATATTGTTCTGTAGTTTTTCTTGCATTATTCTGGTGTAAAACTGAAAAAAAAAAAAAGAAAACAATTATTCACATTTACTAAATACAAAAAAACAAATTTGACAATATTGGAGGAAGATGGATTTTCCTTATTGTGGACATTTTTTGTTTTTTAATTTAGTATTTTGCAGTATGTGTCATATCATCAGTTATTTTTTTATTTGAAATAGCAGAACAGCTGTTTATATTTTACTCTCGTTTTTTTTTTTTCTGTGCCATGGTTTTTTTTTTTTCTGTGCCAGTATTGCTTAAAGCAGTTGCGTTAATAACTTTGAATAATAAAGTTATTTTACTACCAATGAAGCTTTGACTGATTCCTTTGAAGTTAATGGCTTGCTTGCCTGCAGTGAATTACACTGGGCTGTTCAAACATTTCAATTTCATGAATCACTGAGTCTTGAAACAAAGGAATGACTGGGGTGGATTGATAAGCTGTAGGTCTCCTCATAATACAGACAAATACTTGTAAAATAATGGCTTTTTCACTTTTTCACACAAGAGTGTAAGAAGTAACAAATAATATGCTGAATTATGTTTTAACTCCATAAAGTGGACATTGCGAGGTAAACACTTAACTCTGAGCATTTTTGAAAGATTAAAAAAGTGATTCCAAGTTTGCCTGTGTGACAGTCTGAGTGGAAAGAAAGTCAAAATCTGAGAGTAGAGTGGCTGTATTAGATACATATAAAGATAAAGAGCAATTATATAGCACTTATCCTCAAACAGTGTACAAGCTCTAAATATTTTACAATCTATTATTATCCCGACAGACCCAGTGGACACACTCACAGACATTCTCAACTTCCTGGGCATGGGAAGCATACAAGGTGGCTGCCTATCAAGCGCTCTAAACCATAGCATCTAACAATATCATTCACTATTGAATGAATATATAGAGAATTTCACGTTTAAAGTGCAGGAAAACCTCTGAGATGCAACAATGAAATCAGGTGCTCGTCAAAGTGAGGCGACTGAAGAAATCAAATGTTTTTCAACAGTGAATGAATTTTTAATGCAATTTTTTTTCTTCACAGAACCCTTCTAGTCTATATCAGTCCAAAAACGCATTTCAGAGATAAATTTGTTGAAATAGATTGAGTAAAAGCCCAAAAATTGTAATTTAGTGGCATGGCTCAATAAGGATTAACAAAAGTGATTGGCCATTTTCTCACTAAATTCGTCTTTAATTGCCAATATTTCGACTTCTGCTTAGGGTGGAACAAAAATTTTTTCACACCCAGAAAGGGAAATGAATAATCTTCACAGTGATACCAATACCTCCAATATGCTCAAAATTTGGTGAGAGCCTGATTTCATGGTGTCGCATTTTATTTTTAGAAATTCTGAGTTGAGTGTTTTCCTTATGACACTGATGTAGGTTGTTGTGTGTTTATGTATGTTGGCGTAGGTGCAATAGTCCAACAATTCTCAGTGCCAACTTGCAAGGGAATATTTCATTAGTTTTGAACTCCTTTGAACTACTAGAAATTTATGCTACAGGTGTCCATTTTTATAACAGTGTGTGGTGAAGTTTGCTTCAAAAAAAAAAGCAAACAAAATCTCAAAATATGTACATGACACAAGATTCTAAATATTGCTATTCAGTCATCATTTTATTTCCTTTTTCCTTTTACAGTAATTATATATACATCTTAAGCTATACAATATAAAGTAAACAAAATTAGTTTTCAGTGTTTTTCAAAAACAGTCATAACATTAAAAGCAAAAAAAAAAAAAAAAGACAACTTTAGTGAAAGCAATATACATGATGGAATGATGATTTAAAAAAAAAAAATGATTTCATGGAAAAAAACAACAGGTGTACATGAGCATTTGCATAAGATTCTGCCTCTGTTCATATGCCACAATCTCAGAATACTTAACTGCAGGAACCACACACAGCAAATTCATATTGCTTTAAAGTCAGAAGACACACTTTTATAAACTGCAAGTAGCCCCTCCCTCCCTGCCAGTGCTGCACAAATAACTGGTTGGCAGAAAAAACAAAATCATGAGAACAAATTGACCAATATCCTAATCTCATATTATGTCATAACATTTCGAAGAAACAATCCTCAATGTTAATTTAAATTTTTTTTTTTTTTTTTTGGCCTCCACATTATATTATGAGGCTTTTTAATGTCCCACTCTCTCTTGAAAAAATTAATATTTATGAGCAGAAAAATATTTTGATTTTGAACTTTTGCTGGCATTGCAGCTGATCTACTACTTAATGATTGATGTGCCAGTGGTTCTTCACTAAGCCTGACATCCATGAATGCCATCGCGAAAAAGATGATGTCAGTGTTCAGGCTTCCCTTCCATGAAGCCAACGTAGCACGGGATCACTTAAAATATGAATAAGCTTTGCAAATACTTGATTCATCTATCTCACCTTTGGGATTCTAACCCATTATCCACTCAACTGCAGTTTTCTTCTTGCATCTATCTACAGATCGACATTCATTCACTAAAACATTGATACTTGGTAAAATTTTCAGTCAAACTCCCAGCTCAAATGATTAAATCCTATGTTTTCAACAGTTTAAATATTTTAGGCTGATGACATTTTCATGAAGTGTCACTGCTGGACTACATTACAGAATTCACTTTCCACTGATTTTTACAAAAAGCCGAGGATTTTTTTTTTTCTCCCTTTTGCACATCTCACTTGAGCCAAATGCTTTTCAAAGAGCACTATTTCCAAATATTATGCATTAACATAACAACCTTGTTTAACATAGGTACAAAACAACATATAACGCAAAGATACATCAACAAACTGGCATGTTCCTCATGAAGCTGATTGACCTACAGTCACTTTCATGGACAAAAAACCACATCCATATCACAACTTACGTAACTCAAGAACGTTGTGCAAATTTCTGAATTGAGTAACTCTCACACAAATATATAATATATATAGTTGCCAATTTAACTAATCATCTAAGTTAAGATATCAAAACTCATCTGCTAAAAAACTGCATTCAAAATATATCTATCACTTTTTACTAATATTTGTTATTCATTCTGTTGATATGGTTTTATTAATTCAAATTAGTGGTTGTCTTTCAGTTAGATTTCACTGAGGACAACAATAAGGATATAAATGTATGTATATCCTTAGCACAGTGTGGTAAGTGAATTATTCAGAGATCAAGGCTATTCTGGCCATGGTTTGTTTTTCTGCTCATTAAGGTACCGGTAACTGTATGTATGTGGTATTATTACTCTAACATTAAGAAAACTAAAGAAGTGACATGACATGCCATGCACAAAGGTTGACAATCATCCTCCAATTTCCATCCATAATAAAGTTAATCTGACATCATGCAGCAGAGGGCAAAGTCCATCTCTCACAACCAAACAACCCATCACACCATACACTGCCTGCATCACATGACATTCAACATTCAAGTTACTGGCATTTGCACGCTCACTGTCTTTACGTTTCTTTCATCTCTTTTACACATTTATGCATATCAGACTACATGCTGCATAAAAATCCATAAATCCAGATCACTAACTTACATACCATAAAAATACTACAATTTTTGGAGAAAAGCTTGGAAATGGTTTACACTTTGTGAAGCCTGAAAAAATAATTGGTACCACCAACTAAATTCTTTTTTTTTTGACTTCCTAAAGTTAAACATCTCTGCATTTCTCATCCAGAATCTCTCCACTCTCATTCTGCCCCTAAAACAAAATGCATGTTAATTCCTATAAAAGTTCTATTTGAAAGAACTAGCTGCGAACACTGTGTGACAAAAACCTTATGAAGAAATGACTGGTGAAATTACTGGACTACTGCCAGTGATTAGACTAAGGTCATTCATTATGCAGTTCAAGTTCTTAACAACATCCCTGACAGGCAAAGCTGGGCATTTGGTTGTCATGGAAGAACACAAAGTATTAACTTTATTGCCATTATCATTATCTACACAACTGCTTGTTCCATCTAGGAGAAGTTTCCATTTCTTTCATGTGAGAAAAAGTGAAAGCTAAGCAAAACCCAACAAAAAGGCAGTAAAAACAAACATACCAATCAAAACAAAACCAAAATAGATTTCAACAAAAGAAGAGAAATGTAAACTTAATGAGAATCTGTGAGACTGCAATGTGGAAGTTTCTCTCAAATTTAAAAAAATTTACAATATTTTTTTTAAACATAAAAGTGGAAATGAGTAGGGACTGCTGTTTTAAAAGCTTCTGTGAATACAAAGGATGGGAAAAAAAATAAGGAGGGAAAAAAAATGCCTTTTCCATGAAAAAAGAGTTTACATCCATGATATTAGTCATCATATCTGATCAGCAGATACCGTCAGCCTAAATAACACGAAATCATGGCAACTTCATGCGACTAATAGTTATAGCCTATCCAAAATTTGCAGTGCACAAATTTTCCCAGCAAGTAATTTTTTAAAATAATTTTTGGCAACCCATCATGGCTCTATGGACTGAAAGGGATGAACTATGTTCAGTGGGGAAAATGCAAGCAAAGACTTAAGGACAAGAACAACAAATGTCCAGTTCTAATACTTCAAAGACATGATCCACAGGTTTACATAACTAATCCCATCTAAAAAGATACAAAGGAACAGCAGCTATTGCCCAAAGCAATGGTTTGAATAAACAACTTCATCAAACAAAAAGCATATAAGTCTTTTTCATATTAGTCTTTTTCAAAGAAAAGTTCAGTTTTGTTCCATGTGTAACGTGGACATCTTGCGCCCAGGGCAATTGAGTCGGAAGTCACATGGGGTAATCTCGAGTTACGGCCATTTTTAACTATTTTCTGACTCAGATACCAAAATCTATACCAACATTTTTATTTTTTTTCAAGATAAAAAAGGTTAAATTTTCGTTTTGTGAAAAAAAAAAAGAAACAAAGAAATTTGGTACCTGGGTCAGAAAACAGAAATAGCCGTAGCTCGAAATCACCCAGCGCAACTTCCGACTCATTTGCCCTGAGTGCAAGATATATGTGATTCTTTCCTCCTGGTCATAACTGAATGTCCACTGTAAAATCTTGCCATACATTCTAGTTGCAGGATCTGTTAAACTGTCTATTTTAGAAAATCTATTTCTCTGTCCATTATATGGTAAACATTTCAACTATTGGCTAGATAACACTTGAATCAACTTCTAGTTTTCACATTACAAACCCCTTTTCTCTCTGCACCCATCAAAAGACTCTCCTCCATTCCTGTCTTAAGCCTGGCATTTATTTATATTTATTAGTTCATTAACTTACTTATTTATTAAAGTATTATTTATTTTTGTTGAAAAACTAGGGCGCGCCCCTTCCCCAAGCCAATGTGGATCTTCACCCTGAATTTTCTCCTCAAACAATGCTCTTATTGTCTGTTCAGATAAAAAACAAGAAATTAAAAACAAAAAACAATCTCTATCTCTGCTCTATCAGTGATTATCAGAGAGCAGTGACTATCTGCAGAGCAGCTTATAATGTTCACTGGAAAAAGGAGAAAAAACAAAAAATGCTCTTAGAGAAAAAAATAAAGCAATAAAATGAATGGAAAAAAAAAAGAACCCAAATTAAAAAAAAAAGCAGTACTTTCAGACGAACTGAAAAAAAATAAATAGGAAAAGAAGAGAAAAGAAGAGAGAGAGAGAGAAAGTGGTTATTCATTTTTTCCTTTATGTTCATCGTATGATGAGATTAATCAAATTTTTCTACTCCCCCATCTGAGATAACCTCATGGACACTGAGTGAATTTATGAGAATTCACCTTCACAGACATTGCATTAAACAGTTGGGAGGTAGTTCAACTTGTTTGTCAACAGAGAGAATGTTATGTTATAATAACCGTTCAGATGAAAAAATACTGGCCTATGGATCTACCACAAACACACGTCTTTTTCTCAGACATAGACAAGCAAACTTTTCACAACACAGACCATTCATTTATGAACCCATAAGCAAACCTGGAATCTACTCTCTTTCCTTGACCCACACAATACACACATGCCCTCCCAAATGATATCTTCCCTCACTGCAGTTGAAGAATACAACATTTTGATCATCAGATTCTTGTGATATGAGAGATGAAGATGATTTTACATTTGTGTAACAGCATACCAACATAACCAACCGGTGACAAATTGCTGTTATATTGAGCTGATGATACAATGGAACACTCTGTTAACAGCTGTGTGAGAAAGTAATGAACAAAATGTACTACAGATGACACCTGCTGTTATGACAAGGGCTGCTCACAAGAGGAAGGGCTGGGGGAAAACTGTAAGATCTGATCGTGTATTGAACACACATACGATGCTACATCTACTTCCATCTCCTCATATCTTTTGATGAATGGATCCTCCTGTTACGGAATAAGAAAAAAAACAATCAAAACAATGAATGGTATAAATTTTCCTACAACAGACAAAGCATGCTGAAAACAAAAAAGGACTGACATTATTAAGATATCCCTGCCACAGGCAAAGGGAGAAGAAAAAAAAAACAGCATCACAGTTTTTCTACATGATCATGAGGCAATTGTGATGAACTAGTGATCATGAGGGAAATTTTTACAACTGAAAGCCACAGGCTGACAGGGTTGTTTGATCATAAATATTACCAAATCACTGGGGACTGTTTTTAATCAGCGTTGTTATTTCTCTTTGCCAGACACAAGGGTGTTGAACAAGCAGCATATAGAGGGAATAAATGACTTTTACACTCTCTCTTTGAAATGTACATTGTAAAAAAATTACAAGATGATTCACTGTATAAGGAAACTGTTTTCTTCATAAGGTAATAATCTTAACAAAAAATTCTGTGATCCATTTCTCAAATGACAAGAGGAAAAGTGAGTTTTTTCTTCTTCACATTGTTTCTTCAACAACCCGTGTCTGGTAAAGGGAAGTAATAGCGCTGGTCAAAAACAATCCCCATTACTAACTGGATGACTGGTTTTTAAGTAACAAAACCAAGTAAGCCCAATGTGGACTACACAGTGAATTTAAAAGTCTGGCTTTGCCACTGAACTTGCTCCTTTAGACCAGCATAATCAAAATACAAAGAACACCAGCCATTATCATGTGATGCTGCTACCTATATTATTCCTAATGACAGGGTACTATTTAAAATTTCATTTGTTCAAAAAAGTGTAAACTACCAAAAATACTGGTTTATGTGAACACTGGAT
>JBCEWB010056197.1:0-13917 GCA_039654565.1 Peronia peronii
AATCGCCGCTTGTACCCCTGAAAAGGGTTATTAATAAAGTTTTAACTCTGAAAACAGTTAAAGGAAGGCATTACAAAATTTGTGAGGGTGTCTATATTATAAGGGAGTCAACTGCAAGCGAAAAAAAAAACTAGAATCTGGCCTATCCCGTCGCGGTGCGAGAACCAACATCAATAACAATAACACCGGCACAGCGCTCTATTATGCTTTTCTGTCGTAACCTACGCACTTCGTAATACATGTAACATGTGTAGTACAGGTACAGTGTACCAAATACTATAGGCTCTGCCAGGATGCTTGATTATCCATCGATTGTACAGCAGCACTAGCTCTGGAGCCCTGTTTCACTTTATCACCCCCCCTCTCCCCACCCCTCCCCTCGTGAACACATGGTCTTCTTACCTTGCGCGCAAGCACAGTACATTGTCTAACCCCTCTCGCCCCACCCGCAGCATTGTTTCCTTTGTTTTTAAACCGCAGGTATCCACGTTGGTGGAAACCACGTGTAGAGGACAGAAGCCGATTTTTACCTTTGTAGCGGCGCTGACAAGTTCGATTTAAAAGAAACTCACGGCGATGGCTTCGATTTATGCGAGAGACATTTAATAGGTGCAAAGAGGAAAAAAAATCTATTGTTTCAATTTTATTCAGTTTATCAGAAATTCGTATTATCAGAGTTCGGTTTGAGTGGACTCGACTGTATATAGTGGCTGAGCAAAGGTTTTGCAGTTGGATTCTGTCACTTTTCCCCTTCCCTTTTCTCTCTGTTCTCTCCACTCGCTCACTGAAGTATATTGCATAATATGACTTCTCCCAAGTGACCACACAGCTTGATATCAAGGGGACCAGTACTGGCTGAAATGTTTCCAAAATTGATCATTTTAAATACCCAACATATTTTTTACATAAAATAAAAGCCATTGTACATGAAAATGAAAAGTAGAGACTGATAAAGGTTTTAAGTGAAATTGTGGCATCTGTCAAAGTACTAGCATTCAAAATCATGCACAAGAAAATGGAATGATATTTCTCCAGTATGAGTAAATTGTAGAGAGTGATAATTGAAGAATATTTGTTCACAAACATTGGTAAAACACACTTTTGGTAATTTGAATATAATAGAGCAATTTGCAAACCTAATTAAAAACGGCAGGCTACAGATGATATATTGCACATGATTTGACACCCCATAGATGTGTATACCAAATTACGTGACGGCCACACTTTCTCCCTGAAACAAAAGATTATGACACATTAAAATGTAGAGTGATCGATAATGGTAAGATACAAATTCTGTGGTGTTTTTGGGGTCAACAGTCATATGCATTATGGAAGTGGCCTTAAGAAATAAACTAATTTTTGTAAATTTGCACTAAACTATATGAAATCATCTATAGCCATTAGCACAACATATCTTTGCATTAATTAACACCACAGAGAACCATCACAAGCCAATTTCATTTTTGCCCTGGTGTGTCCATTTTTCTTCTGTCACCTTTTGGCAACTGACCATATATGTACATGTATTAACATACCATTATGTTAGTGATAAGATACTGCCTTTTTAGGTACAGTCACCCCTTTCCTCCTGCATTCTTTTGGAATGAAGATGTCTTGGCCGTTAATGCAAGAGAATATAGAAATTATGTCAGCAATAAAACTGCGTAGGAAACTCGTAGATTTGAGTTTGAACAAATGTGAGACACTGGATCTAAATCAGGACATTTTGTTCTTTGAAACTGCATTACGTGCAACTTCAAAGTCACTTATTGGATTAAAATCAGAGGGATTATTGACTGAACCTTTCTGAAGTTATAATTATATAAAATTACCTGTATATTACTTCATCATTATACATTTATCCAAAAATCATCAATGAAATTTTTCTTTGAGAGAGAATATAAAAATGTTTACTCTGTCAGATTCATTTTATACTACATGTGTGCAATTATGGTAATAAAAATTTGTGCAGCCCAAGTATTTTTTTAAGACTGTCATTTTAATTATAAAATTGTTGTCATATAGAGTCTAAAAGCACAGAATTTTTTTTTAGTAGACAAGGAATGGTCAATATCTCAGTCATGAGAAGACAGCTGTTGGTGCATTCCATGTTATGTGTGTCACTTTTTCCCTAATTCCAGGCAAATGTAGAATTATAAATTATGAATATTTATTATGAATCTTCAACTTTAAATGTTAAAGTAATGGTTCAGCTTTCCTGAGAAAAAAGTGCTAAAGTGTGGTATGTAAACTAAGATTTTTGTACTCTCTAAAAGTTAGCATTATGTGCGTCACACTCTGAATTCAATTTTTTTTAACTTCAGATTTTCTATCTGGAAATTCTCTGAATTTATAACATCAAAATTTCTGATTCTTACATATGACAGAGTATACATGTAAAGATAGACAAAAAACAGTGTTTAATACTTGCAATATTTTCGGTTCCTCAAAAACCTGATGAAATTCAATGTTGCATATTTCACTTTTTGAGTGTTAGTTCTCAGTGTGTCACCTCTCTGACTTCAGTTATGGGGTTCGGGGAACCCACGCTGATTAAACTTAAATCGGATCAGGAGTTTTGTGCGAGAGACCTTTTCTTCTAAAAAGAAGCATATGTGACCAAGAGCAGCAGAATTTGAACCCGCTAAAAGAAAATGAGCAGGTAAGAAAATACTTCTCTTATTGTAATGATTGTTAAACCATTTATTTTACCATTCCTTACTTCTGCTCAGCATAAATATATGGATTTGTATTTGAGTTTTCATGTAGCAACATTACATTGTAACAGAGCTCACTGCCTGTTTTAATTTTGGAGAACTGCATTGTGTGTTATGTGTGTCACTCTTATGTTATGTGTGTCACTCCCACATTATGTGTGTCACTAAAGCCAGTGTGAATCCCTTCTATTACTGACATTTGTCACATTTTCATGGAATTAAAAAGAAAAAACAAACAAAAAAATATAGACATACTGAAGATTTTCATGACTTCATGATCTAAAACACTTCTTCTTATAATATATGGCATATGTTGCAGATAGTTTTGTTTCAATTAAAAAAGCTGTACTTATGAGGATAATAATGAAATAATATCTTATTTAATAAAAATCATGTTGATTTGTGTGCCTTATATTCTAAGAAATGAGTAAATTCATTAAAATTTCCAAAATTAAAATCACTTTCAAACTGACCAGGCTTACAAACTTTGTCTACCTTGCATGTTATTCATTAATATTTGTTTCTCTTATCCCAGATTCAAATGCAGAAAGGCAAAGGAAATATCTAAGAAAAACTACAAATAATGCTGAGTCTGAGAATTTGAGAATCAGAGAGTAGATGCTGAGGTTTGAGAATGAAAAGATGTAAGGAAGGTACTGCAGGGTTGCAGCTCAAAGTATGTGGATGTCAAAAAGATACAGAGAGAAGAAAAAATTGAAAGCTTTGCAATCTGAATAATCAGAAAGAAGGGCTTCTTTAAATCTCCAGCATTCTTAAATTGAGCATTATTGAAGGCAGTGAGGAAAGTTCACAAGGCTCTTTCATCATCTCCATCTCATCATCTCCATCGAAGGCATCCAAAAAATTCAAGGTGTTATTGAGACAGTGTTGGCTTGACAGTGAAGAAGTTGTTTCAGAATTTACAGAGGCTCAGTGCTTTGGATGAAGGAACTACTCAACTTGATCAAAAATTTTTATTTTATGATTCAAATTATAACCAAACACTGTTTTTGTCTTACTTAATGATTTGTGTCATGACCAAGTGAAGAAATAATATAGTGGTGTAATATGTTAGATATACTGATTTCTGTTCAGCCTAGATTGAGATTATTTCATAAAGTTCTTGTAATCTTTTAGTTTTATTTTTAAAACCATATTTCTATCTTTTTTTTTTTCAATTTAACTTTCAGTTCTGTTATTCGTTAAGTGCTATTTAACCTTAACAACAAAATACAAAAAGTTTCAGCTTTAAAACTGATGAAGAAATTAAATTATAGCTGTTCGTTATGTATGTCACCAACCAGTGTGTCACAGGCTGTTTTGTCCTCTCTGATAAAAGACTGTCAATGAATTCTTTTTGTTCGCAGTAAAAGTATGTGTTTTGATTTTTAAAATAAATGGATTTTTTAATCTTATTTCATTTGTAGTTGTTAATCAAACTTTTGTGTATATTTTGTCATGTATGTCATTTTGCAGTTCAATGAATATACATGCCTTCAGTACTAAATTCAAAAGTTAGCATCCAGATGCATCTTTACACCATGGAAAAGCAATATTACTTTAACACATTTACATTGAAAAAGTTTTGAATAAGTTGACAGAAGGTCTTATACCGCAATCAATGTAGAACTTCAAAAACAAAACCCAAAAAGTTGAAAAAATGCTGAAGTTTATGCCATGGTGTTGAGTGAAAAATGCTGTCATGACTGAATTGATCTACTGGTTTCTGATACTTTAATGTGTATACATTTAAGAAAGATGTAGAAAGGGAGTGTAATTTCAAATCTAAAAGATAAGAATTTGACCATCTAACATGGAATGCATCTGATCATATAATCCTTGGAAGTGTTCCCCACATCCTAGTATAAAAACTACGATACACAATTCCATACATTTTCTCATGCTTGGTTTTAAAAGTTTGTTTTTTATAGCTTGTTTTAATATCATTGCCTTTCAGACTGAGCTTAAAAACATGTAGCAAAAAGAAGGCTAGATCATCCACAAAGCCATCCACCAGTATTAAGAGAAATCCCCAAATGCATGTGGTCGAAGTACAGGAAGTCTTTGACAAGGAAGACTTGAATCTGGGCTGGGATGAAACATTTGTAACAAAACAGTATTATGTATGGGTACCCAACCCAAACAAGCCACTCCAAAAAATTCAAAGGTGAGACCAGGGAGCAATTTTTTATTATTTGTGATAAATGTGCGAAGTGTGCAACCAACTTTATCTTTGAAAATGCATTGATACAACTTACCTGGGAGATGGATTATGATGAAATGGATATTGTGACAGAATGGATAGTTGAGTAAGGAAAAAAGTATTGTAACATGCTTATTTATTTGTTATTCTTATATTTCCAAAGTGTTTTTTCAGTTTATTATATATTCTGCCTGGAAGCTGAAATCAACTTTATGTGTATCATAGTCATACATGTAGATCTAGTGCAAGAGTTTTCAAACAACATTTTATGTACACTGCAACACATACCTCTAGAACTGCATGATGCATGGTATGCCATGCTTTGTTAGAATGTAAAGGGTTTCCTTTCCCATAAGGCTCATTTCGCCGCCCGGGGATATTACAGTTGTAAGTCCAAAAAATCATTTTTTGAGAATTTTATATCGTTGGAATCGTCAGAACGAGACCCATCTCGTTGTACTATTGTTAGAATGTAAATTCACAAATTGAAAACACTATAATCAGAAGTTTTTAGTCGTAAGTTGAATGCCTGAAAATAATCTTTGTAGAATACAGTCGGATCTAGAGTTACCACAAATCACGGTTTTTTGCCTTGAAAAAGACTAGGAATAATACTGTCATAAGTCAACATGCGACACTACTGTCGTGGAAAGTAGCACATTTTGGTTTGCTTTTTCGTATTGCCTACAAGAGATACGATGGCTGTATAAGATAAACGATTAAACAAAAATAAGATTTATACTCACGTCATAAAATATTTGGTGAAATAATATGCCATTTTGTGAAATGCATACATTCTGACATTTGGACAAGTGTGTTCCTCAAAATTATGCAGTTGCTGTTATCCGCAAGGGGTTTGACTTTTATGTGTTTGACTCGCATAGCAGGAGTGTGAAAGGATTGTGTGTACTGGATGGGCGTGCATGCGTCACGAAACATGCCAGTATGAGAGATGTGGTGTCGTTTGTTGCTGTCTTGGCTGGTTCTGTTAATTTGATGAATGAATGCCTGTTCTAAGTGGTTGAAATTGAAGCGTTCTTGGTATGATCAGAATTTTTATCGTAACGGCACTGACATGAGTACTGAAGAGGATGTTCCCCTCATCAAACTTACTGATCATCCAACCAATAATACCATGAAGTCCCTTGGAATCTCTGGCGAAGAGGACATTCCACTTATCCAGCTTTTAGAACATCAAACCAGTACTCCAATGAAGGCAATTGGAATCTCTGATGAAGAACTGTGATTTCGAAGTATCCTTGGCAACAGTTCAGGGGAAAATGAAAGCCAAAGAGCATCCCTCACAATTGAACACAATGTGTAGTTTCCCAGTCATAACAAAAATCACAGCCCACAGATGGACAAGTGGATATGGATAGCCCCTCAGTCACAACAAAAGGCACAGAAGAGCATCCCTCACAGTTGGGTTCTATAGACAGCCCAATAGTCACAGAAAACGGCACAGAAGAGCGAAGACCAAGCAGGAAAAGGCGAAAAGACATGGACAATTGGAAAGTTAACATCAGGAAGAGGAAGAGAAACCATGGAGAAGAGTATGAGTTTCCAAAGTATTGAGGAAGAAAGTGTTGAAACCAGGATGTGGGGCTTTATGTCACAAAAGGTGCCAGTCTGGTATTACCCATGATGAGAGGACAGCTATTTTTCACAACTACTGGCAGATGAGTTGCCTGAAACAGCAAAGGGATTGCCTGAGCACAGTTGTCAGCAAACTGGCAAAGGCAAGTACTAGTCTTAAGGCTTCTCAGTTTCAACCAAGGTGCAAATGGACATACAACTACTACCTGTGGATTGGTGACAAGCAAGTTAGTGTGTGCACGAACATGATGTTTTTGGACATTTTGGACATATCAGAGCGGAACGTTTTCACAGCACTAAACAAACAGACACTGGGATGTGCAGTGAGGAGCGAAGAGGAAAGCACAAACAGGTGAGGAATACCAGAGGAAAAAGAAAAGATACGACTACATATTGACAGCTTTCCCCGAATGGAAAGTCACTATTTGAGGAAAAACAGCAAGAGAGAATACCTAGAGAACTCATCAGCCTTAAAAAAATGGACAGTTTGTATGTGGAAGCTATAGAAAAAGAAGGCTGTACACCAACATCAGAAACAATCTACAGAGAAGTATTTAATACAGACTTCAACTATTTCTTTTCACAAAAGAATGAAGGATCGCTGTGACACATGTGCAGCCTACGAGAACACAAAGCAAGACAGTGTGGAGTACGAAGAGCAGGTCAGACTAAAGAAAGAGAGCCGACTGTTCAAGGACAGAGTAAAGGAGGAGCTTAAAGGCAATCCTTCTAAAGCAGCTGCAGTCTTTGACTTAGAGGAGGTGTTACCTTGTCCCTCAAATGAGGAATCATGTCTCTATTACAAAAGAAAGCTTAGCACATACAACCTGACTGTGTACGACTACAGAAATGGACAAGGATATTGCTACATCTGGTCAGAAGTGGAAGGCCTGAGAGGGTCAAACGAAATTGCTTCCTGTGTTTACAGATATCTGGAACGTCTGTAGGCAGAAAGTGTCTCTGATGTTGTGCTATTCTCTGACAGTTGCTGAGGCCAAAACCAGAACAAAGACTTCCTAACAATGCTCTGGTACGCTCTGAGAAAAATGCAGTTCAAAACCATTGAGCATGTTTTCTTTGTGACAGGTCATAGCCTAAATAAGGGGACAGTATCCACTCGGAAATTAAGAGGGCCAGCAGACATGTCCCTATGTATACACCTGCTCAATGGGCTCAAGTGATATGTAGTACAAAGAGAAAGAAGCCCCTCTACATTGTTGAGGAGTCAAACAGAACAAACATGTTTGACTTCAAACAGATTGCACAAGTTCACTGAAGAACTTTGAGCTAGACACAGACAAGGAAAAGGTGAGATGGCTGAAGGTGAAGTGCTTTGCTTTATCTTCACAGGCACCAAACACATTGAAGGTGTATTATGACCACAGTGAGAATTTCAAATTTCTCAATCTTCTCCAAAAGATCAGTCCTCCACCAAATTCCAGGTGACCAGTCCATCAAGTTGGAAAATGTTTCCAGTAAACTCTATGATCTATCCACTGAACAAGGACAGATTTTGTGATCTGTTAGAACTCTGCAGCAAGAATGTCATCCCTGATGCATATCATGATTTCTTTAACAGCCTTCCCCATCAGTAAGGCATTGTTGTAGGATCCCATGTTTGGTATATAGAACCCACCCAACACATTATTCTACTTTCATTCATATTCCACAGTCTCAGTGTAGACAGTTACTGTTCAACACTGTTTTTTGGAAAGTTATTATCCTGATTGTAGATTTTCAATGATCTGGCTTTATTTAAAGGAGTTCTTTGCCTAGAAATATGCTCTTGATTTTGCTGTAGGCGTCCTACATCAACAATGGGATTTAGGTTTCACTGAAACCCATGAATAGGTATAATTTTCTGAATTAACTGCAGTTCATGTAGTTTCCAAAATCGCTCTTTTGTTTTCTCTGTGAGACCAGAATGCATTCTTGATTCTTACAAGTAAAACATGTCATGTAATGTATTTGGGACATTAAATGGGAAGAATATTGCATTATTTCCATAAAGAATTTTTATGGTAAACTGCATTTCCATGTCTGTATTTTTCAACCTTGTCTTATGCCGAAAAACAAGCAAAATGAAACTTGTTGCATATTTACTTTATTCTCACTCACTGATTGATGAGGCATTTGTTTTTCTCAAAATAATCAAACCACTTCTGTTTCTTTGAATAAACATTTTGAAAACAATGTTATTTTTTGTTCTATGAATCCTATTTTGGATAATTACAAGAGTGTTACACGTTAAATTCATCTATAAATTCATGTCCCCCATCTCTGCTCTGTCACCTTTCATTAAAGTCATAATATCAGCTGAATCTTGCTACAAATGTCAGGTTTAATAGTGTTGTAAGTTGACATACAACTGTAATATTCCATATATTTTTCTCCGTCAAGTGTCGGATTTTGACATATGACAGTATTATTCCCAGAAATTTTAGCATTTTTCAGTCATTTTAGAAATTTCCCATTTTCACCTTAAAATTGCCAAAAAAAATTTCACAGATAGGTTGCTTATTACAAAGACAACGTGTCAAAATGTGAAATAAAAATCTTGAAAAATAAAAGAAAGAAACGGTTTTTTGCTCCTCCTGTAAAAATGTAATTTTGGACTTCCGACTGCAATATCCCCGGGTGACGAATTGAGGTTAAGCAATGTGGACAGAAGTAAAATGCTTATATGCAGTCTGTGTGACATTTATTGCATGATGGCTCAAAGGAAGATTTCCATCCATGAGGACATGAAGTGCACAGTTATATACAATGGGTCTTGCTCAGAACCCTCCTCCATCACAAAAGGGGTCAACAGGGCTGTGTGCTTGCGCCAGCACTTTTCGGCATCTTTTTCACCATGCTTCTGAAGTACACCTTCAGTTCCTCACAAGACAGAATCTATCTAGTACACACATGCTCTGATGGAAAGTTGTTCAACCTCACCTGTTTGAGAATCAAAACCAAGGTGTTCCAGATCCTTATCAGAGAGATGCTCTTTGCTGACGATGCAGCACTTGCCTCACACTCTGAAGAGGCCCTGCAAGACTCATGAACAGGTTCGCTCGTGCCTCGAAAGAATTTGGATTCATGATCAGTTTGATGAAGACCAACGTCAGCGCACAGGTTGCAAGCCATGCACCCTTTATCAACATTAGTGCCTACAGCCTGGAAGTGACAGAAGATTCCATGTACCTAGGGTCGACCATCTCTACCAGCCTGTCACTTGACATAGAGATCAGCCACCAGATAGGAAAAGCCACAGCAACCATGGCCAAGCTGTCCAGAATGGTTTGGGACAACAAGAAGCTCCCAGAGAATACCAAGACGCATGTCTATCAGGCCTGTGAACTCAGCAGGAACCTATATGGCTGCAAGATATGGACCACCTATGCGAGGCAGGAACGCGATCTGAACACCTTCCACATGTACTGCCTCAAAGCATTTTGGGCGTCATCTGGCAGGAGTAAGTATCATACAGTGACATCCTGTCCCAAGCATGTTCACCATGCTGAGTTAAAGACATCTATGCTGGCTCGGTCACGTAAGGCGCATGGAAGATGGGTGTATTTCCAAAGATTACTCTACGGCCAACTTGCCACTGATACCATATGAACAGGATGCCCAATTCAAGGATGTGTGCAAACATGAAACATGACATGAAAGTTTGTAGCATTGACTCTGATGCCTAGGAAACAGGTGATGACGACTGTGACTGCTGGTGTCAGATGGTGCAGAGAGGAATCAGATAACAAAGGAGGAGAGAACCCAGTAGGGAGCAGAGAAATGAGCACACTGCAAACAGCAGTGTCTTCCCAGTTGTCTTGCTTCGTCTGCACCAACTGCAACAGAGACTGTCACTCCAGAATTGGGTTGCACAGCCACACCAGGTGCTGCTCACAACCTTCGAAGAAACATCACCTGGCACATCAAGTATTGTTTCTGTGTTACTGTGCTGCCAACGATGTGACATTTATTGCATGATGGCTCAAAGGGGATGGTGATGATGTTTTTTCTAGCAGCAGCTGTTTTATGCTGGCAAAGCAATTTTGGTCACATTGGCACTTCCATCAGTATGTTCTATCTGTGTTTTTTTTTCACTTCTGTTGACATTCTGTTCTGTCAATGAAGCGACAATAATACTTTGCTTCCATGATTTTCAAGAGACATTTTGCCAGTGTTTTTAATTTGTTCCTTTATATATGTTCTATAGAGTGAGGTTAATGCATTTCTGGATAATTAAAAATGCATGCAGAGGATTTCATCTTCACGTATTTTCTTATTTGAGGCAAGCTTCATTATCTAATCATTGGATTTTTACTTGAGTTTTATGTTGTGACTGATTACATAATATATCCTATTTATGTATTTCAGACTTGATTTGATTTATGCTCAGAATATGAATCAGTAGAAATCAGTCTTATAACAGTTTACAACAAACTTAACCTTTATTTTTATAGTCTTTGTTGTTGAGATAATGTCATTTGTCATTTTATTCTATCTGTTTCAACCATTTTTGTTTCATGTGACAGAAAACAGCCGGTGCCTGTGCTGATGAAAGATTTAACAGAATGCATGGTACCTCAAGAGATTGAACAGTTTCGAGAAGGAACAATTCTGGTAGAGTATTTATGTGTAATATTTTGTGTTGTAGTTATGATAGAATGCAGATTTCTCAAACACTTTTTGGGCTATAAAAGAAAAAAAACATAATTATTTCAGAAAACATGAGAAGTGTATATTATTTATATAACATTAAAATGTGATTACAATTCAATTAAGCTTATTTTACTTGCCTTTTCTCATTGAATTGATTTCATACCATATGAAGATTTTTATTAGTAAATTTTATCTCACAAGAAAAATTGAAGATATAAGCAACCACTTGAATAGTAACAGCAGTTATAAAGTGAGATTCTAGGATAATTAAATAAGTGTATACTGTATAATAATAGTTTGTTACCAACCCCAAGGTGAGCTGCTGGCCATCTTTCAGCCCTTGGCAGTGGTACATATGAAGGTCTGTGTGTTGTGTCGTGTGGTGCGATGGGTATCTCCTCCCAAAAGACATAAGGATGGAGTATTTGTGCAGTATTGGTGGTAAAAACTCGCATGCTTCCCGATCCGGGTCAAAAATACATGTATTGACACTCTTGATCGGAGTGTTCTAATCATTCTCTGCGGGCAGCTTCCAACTGGCTGGTGACTGGAGGGCACCACGCACCAGGACGTTTGGCCACCGTGAGTCGCAGATAAATTGCACGTCTGTTGCATGCAAATCTACCGGGTGGCTGCCTGGTAGAAGCCCACGGTACCTTTGAGCTCCTCCACTGTCCCGTACAGACAGTTTTTAATCGAGGGATTGGGGGGCAAGAGCTGCCTCTGCAATCGGGACAAATTCGTGCAGTGTAGAAGAATATGTTCAGGGTTCTCTGGGTGGAGTCCACAGTGCCTGCACAATGGGTCTCGGTCAGGATGCCAGTGACTGAGGTGCTCCTTTAACGCCACATGGCCTGTTCTGAGGCGGTAAATTGTGGCGTATTCGTGACGCTTTAGCTGATTTATAGCGTCATCCTTACAATATCAGGGTTGGGCGTTGTGCAGAACTCGAGCTTTTCCTGACTCATCCCATTGTTTCATCCACTTTTCCTTCGCCGTCTCATTTATGGCGATTTTCGCACTAGGGAAGGTAACTGGGATCAGCTCTTGTTCCCCACACGACCCTTCCTTTGCCAGTGAATCTGTAATTTCATTACCTCGGACACCAATGTGGCCGGGGATCCATTGCAGGATAAGTCTGATTTGGTAATTCGAGTTCATTCTCGCTACCGTCTTCCGTATTAGATCAAGACCCTCGACCTCGGTGCTGGGGTTGCGAGATTCCATGGCCAGGAGAGCGGCCCTGGAGTCAGAGAGCACTACTATGTCCGCTGGAAGCACCGCTCCCAAGTGGAATCTCCCTTCTATCTGTACTAGTGCTCGCCATATCGCCTCCACTTCAGCGTCGTAGTTCAAGGCCCTCGATCTACAGGGACCACAGATGCGATCGGACGGCACCCCGTCCGGACACTCGATGTAAGCTCCGTATCCGGCATCGCGGACGGCTCCTCGTGCAGAGCCATCCGTGAATGCCCGCACCATTTCATCTGCAGAGTAGTGGTCAATTGTCTCAAGGGCCGCGGTCAAGAGGCGAGACTCAGGCCCTGTCTTGGTCAAAGTACCATCCGCTAGTGCCACGGATACCCGCAGGGAGAAAGAACGGCATGGCGAAATCACTCCGGCGGATTTTGGCACGCGTAGGGGCGAGCTCGTATTCATCTGCCAGGTCTTTGCCCCTCTGTGCAATCGACCTTTTTATTAGCCGCGGCTCTACTTCCCGGACCATGCCCTTTTTGACTGGTTCACTGTCCTCCAGTCTAACTATCCGCTCAAACTGTTTGAGGACCGCTCTCTCCCTCCGCAGGCCCAGGGGTTCCACATTGGTAGAGACTTCCAGAGCCTCGGTTGGAGTGCTTTTCAGAGCCCCTGTTATTAGTCGAAGTGCACTGTTCTGCACTCGGTCAAGTCGTTCCAGCGACTTCCTACTGGCCGAGGCCTGCAGGGCCATACTGTAGTCGGCCGCCGGCCGGACATAACCGAGGTACATCTTTCTGAGGACCTCAGCAGATGCCCCCCATGGAGAGCTCCCCAGCCTCTTCAGGAGGTCCAATCGGTGGGACATTTTCTGGGCAGTCTCATCAACATGCCTTGATAGCGTGAGCGTGGAGTCAAGCTTCAACCCAAGGTATTTGGGCGCATCTGAACATAAGAGGGGAACTCCATCGTAGCTCAAACAGACCGACCGCCTCCGGACTGGTGTGCTAAGGGTAAACAACTGGAACACGGTCTTGTCCGTATTCACTTGGAGCTTCCACAAGTGGGCATAGCAGGCGATAGCAGATAGTGTTTCCTGCAGCTTCTTAGCTAGCGGGTCGACCTTCCTCCCCGTCGACCAAATCGCAATGTCATCGGCAAATAGGGCAGCGGTGGTATTTAGAGTCGGCTCTAGGTCTGCTATGAAGGCCAGGAACAACATGCAGCTGAGGGTGGACCCCTGGGGGAGCCCCTCCTCAACTGCACGCTCCTGTGAGACACAACCTCTGAACCTGGTCTTAATGGTTCGATTCGTGAGGAAGCTCTTTATCCATCGGTATAGCTTGCCACGTCAAGCCGCAGAAGCTTCAGTAGCAGGCCGGATCTCCAGACTCTATCATATGCCTGTTTGAGGTCGATGAATACCGCCAATGTGTGTTGCCTGGCATGGAAGCCATTTATGATATCGTTGGTCAGACGGATCAGTTGGTCGGACGCCTGCCTACCCTTCCGGAAGCCAGCCTGAAGGTACCCCAAGCTCCCGTTGGACTCCAG
>JBCEWB010056208.1:0-13917 GCA_039654565.1 Peronia peronii
GCTTTAAATCAATTTAAAAAGCATTGAAAAGTGCTTGAACAGTCATTGAAATATAGACATTCATAATTTAACAATAACACTACCAAAGAACATGTTCTCTGTGGGAATAGAAAAGCTGGCAAAATAATAAATGGGCATCTTGGATATGTACTAGTTTGCCGTCCCTTCCCAAAAAATAGAAGCCTTCTGAAGGCTCATGAATATCACACATGATTAGGTTTTCAAGTAGAAAACATCAACAATATGTGAGTCATGTTCTAAATCATCATATAAATTTATGGTGGCTTTGTTTTTATTCCTTAGCCCAATTCTGTCATTGTTTTTTTGCTCCAGTTTTCATCAGAAACACAATGAACTTTATTTCGGCTCGTCAGCTTTAATAGCCATTTCTATGCTTTCATAAATATACTCTTTGTTGCATGGCATTGTTTTTGGAAAAGGAAAATCTTCTACACTGATTCAAACTTAAGGGGCTCTGGTTATTGCATGTGTATCTGAAATTGAGAAATGAATTGTATCTTGTAACTTACTATAAGATTTCAGCACCAAAGGATGCAATTTTAACAGAGCAAAACAATAGTTCAGTTGAAAAGTTGAGCATCACTACTATGCCTGAAAAGTATCAAAATGAACATTTGGGCAGCAGAGCTGAGCCTAGAAGAACAAAAGAAAAGGTTAAAATGGAAAATTTGGGATGCATGGCTGGGCCTGGAATTAGAACAGATGAAAGGATCAAACTGAAAATTTGGGCACTGTTGGGCCAGACTAAGATCTAGATCTAGATTAGGTCTAGTGACTAAAATGGGTTAAATTTAAACTTCTGCTGCTGAACAGTGTCAATTAAATCTACACTCTGTATAAAAATTGCAACTGGTAGTAGTCTAGGGTTAAAATCCCAGTCAAAAGCTAGTTTTTTCGAACATAACAATGATGACGATCTCAGTCTCGTCATTTTGTTAATTTCAACGATACACACTATTATTAGTGTGTTTATAAGATCTATAAACAGCCATGCCACGTGCCAAAACAGTTGCGATGTTACTACTAACCGAGGTTCATTCAAAATGTACAAAATATGCAGTACTGTGCTTTCGAACGCAACTTCCGCGAGAAATCTGCTGAACATAACATTTTTAAAATGTGATGATGACAATAGAAAACTTATCAAAATTCGTCGAATCCATCATTTTGCACAGTCTTGCTCTGCACAACAGTAAACACGGCTCCAACCAATCAGTAAGAACGGTAGTGGATATTCCGCAGCAAATGAATCCTTACTTTCTTACTGGTTCTTCCGAACATAACAAATGATGACATCATATGCTACGTCACGAAAAGGGCATGAACTTCTAAATTTAGAGTGGTCACAGCCTCGAAATCGGTGTGGGGGGAAAGCGCATAGAACGAATGACAGTATACTTGTTCCGGGGCCCCAAAACAAGCGTTAGCGATGGATTTACGGTGAATCGAAATTGGCCTCCGAAATGACGACACGGGTTATGTTCGGAAATGAAAAGTTCACCAGCGCACAGAGACTAAATAGCAAACGATATCGACTTTTCTGATGTAGCACCATCAATAGTGTAGTTGTAGTTCATATACTACACACTAACAACCTTCTATGCATTGATTTCATTGTTGAATTTGACAGCATAAAAGTGACAGTCTCGCTGCGTCATGCTTCACGTTAGAAAAATATTTATAATTAAATACTCCTTTGTAACCTTTCTTCTGGCATCTTTGCTGCTATGGGTTGGCTCCCACAGCTGAATCACCATATTAAGCACATCATACTCAAGTTTTAATGCTCAGGTGTCATTTTTATTGCCATAGATAGCAATTTCGTGAGATATATGAAAAAAGACCCACCTACTGGCAAAGGTTCAGCTATTTTCATCAGATATACTCTGATGAGAACATAAAGCAATTACGGAAGTAAATCATCCAGACTGCTAAACTTTCAGTCTTGTTGACTTACGTTTTACCTTATGTCCTGTACAACCCAGCAGTCTGTGGAGGTTTCAGAAATTGTTGAGATTTCTGACATTTTAGAGTATTGTTGTAATTTATACCTTTTGAAAAATGGTAGGCAGAGCCTGCCGAAAACAATTTCAGTATATTGCATGAGTGACTGAAGTGTTTACAATGAATTATCCAAACAGAAGTAGCAGAACAACTGACCAGTCAAGAGGTTAAACATACTCCTTATCTACAGAGCCAATCACAAGTGCTGTGCTACATGTTGTCAAACAAAGAAATGGTTATGGGTTAGTCCACAGTGTGGCCTAATTAGGCAGCCATAATCAGTCATCACTTCCACTCCTTTGTCTACCTGTTCTCTCCGCCCCATCCCCATTTTACTACACATCTAGCACTGTACGTTTCTCTAAAGTGGACAATGTGATGTGAATTACACCATAAGTACTTGCTTGTCTTGGCCCGACACCGGGCTCTTAGGCGGATTTTTTATTAGGGGGTGGGCTCTTAGAGGGATAAATTATTGAGAAAAAATTCTGTTTCGCAGCAGAGGCGGGTTCTTAGGTGGACTGAGCTCTTAGGCGGAGGGTTCTTAGGCGGAGACCACTGCATTATCCTTTTGCTCTATTTCAACAGTGATTTGTCACCCGAATGGAACCACCACCACAGTTGTCAACACTGCACCTGCACAACAGATCGTTTACATTGATGATGGACCCTATCGATACAACCGCCGCTGCTATCGTGGTGGAATATATCCAGTTCCATTCTTCTTTTGGTAAAGACTTCTCTCTATGTAGACAAAAATGTTCAGTCTTTAACTAAGTCATAATTGCTTTGTCTCGCAGTTGTTTAGAGATTCAATATTTTTGTACATATAGTCACAGAAATGATTAATTACATATATTATATTTTCCATCTAGAGTTTCTCATGTTCCTGATGCTGTCCTATTGTAGTTATTTGCAAGGCACAGAGAAAATATTCTGATGGATGTGCGGACATGTATCTGGCTGCATGAACTCATGCATAATACAATTTCTTTAATGAGATTCTAAGTTTGAAGATGTGCTGTGAAGAATCATACGGGCAACAGATAAACTGAAGACTAAACAGGGCACAGATGATATCATCTGTAGGAAAACTGTAATTGCCCACATCATATGGCGCTGCTTGATGTTGATGTTGATGTATTGTCTGTATTTTTGGGGTGTTGGCTAGGGTTTTCATTTCTGAATCTTGTCACATTATTGTTCAACTGTAGTCTTTCATTTCACCAAATTAACTATATTGTTTTATTTCCATACAGTTGGTACCTCTATAGGTCCTTACCATTCTGAAGTCAAATAGTGACTCCAACACTGTCAAGTTAATTGCATACTTTGTATATTTGTTTCATTTTCCCTTATATCTATTTGGCCAGCAGAAATTGACACTTTGAGTATGTGCTTATTTAGCAGAATTAGCTGTGCTATATTATAATATAAGGACACTTTTGTCAGCTTTCAGGCAATTTAGAGTGCATTACTGAGGATCACTTTATGAAATTCATTCCTAAGTTGAAAGTGGCAAAATCAAAATAAGTTTGCGTAAAAATCAATTTACTTCAGGAAAGATGCTGTTATTTTAGTATTAGAACAAAACGGTCTTGCAGTTCGTACAAATGTACAAATGTCGCTCACTTTTGTTTGCTGTTGTTGTTGTTAGTTTTTGCTTTTATGTTAACCTTTTCACTGACAGACACTTTGGGATTCACTTTGCAATATTCATGACTAGGCATTTATAATACTTCTGAAATTCTATGTTCTTCATGTATAGGCAACAGTGGCCAGAACAGTAAATGTTAAATGATTCTTCAAATTCCAGTACTTTTTTTGTCCTGGCAAGCTAAGGGTTAAGTAATTATTCTCTTTTCATACTGAAGTCATTGCTTAAGATCTGCAAATCAGGACCAGAGTGTGACAGTAGCCTTCTCAGGATGGAAAGTAAATGACCAGTTTCCTATGACACTTTGATTTAGCCATGAGACCTTTCTTTTTCTGCTTATCATTTTGTCTTTTTCAGATTTGCTATTACATAGCTATGGTTGTTCTATGCAATCCAAATTAAATCATTTAGTATGTTTTTTAAAGTTTGCTTATGGCTTGAACATGCTTTCATACTATAATTTAGTTGTCATACAATGTGCTGTTTTTCTCTCTCTTTCTCTCTCTCAATCTTTTTTCTCTTTTTTTCTCTAAATTTCATTTCACCAAATCCATTTGTGAAAGAAAAGTCATAGACAGACAGATTGGGAAAGTTTCCTCTGGTTGTTTACAGAAAAATATTTTATATTTTATGTGGAAACATAAAATACACCAAATGTAAATCAGGACAATGTAAACATAAAGATTTTTTACATCTGAAACCATCCCATAATTTAGTTTACAGATGATTTCCTTTTCTGATATGATTCTTTTCTCTCTGTTTGGTACAGTTGAAATTGATTTTCAGTGAGATTCCTGTACATAAGATGGAAAAAGTAAAGGCTTCTTGATGTCAAATTGTTACTAGTAGAAATACACACTATAACTCAAGTGAAAGGTAATTGAATGTAGAACCACTAAAAACCATCAAAAACATGGAAATCCCAACAAGAATGTCAAAAAGAGATTACAAAAGATAGATTTAAGATCAAAAAAAAAAATTCTAATGGGCCTTTTTCCTTAGCCTTTCAATATTCAATATTTTTTAATATTCAATATTCAACATCATGCTTAATTTTTATGATTTATTTACATTATTTTGAACTCAGTTCATTTTACATTGTACAAAAAATGTATACTTTTATGGAAAATAAAATTATCTTATCTTATCTTATGTTATACCCCATTTATTTAGTTTGCTATGTTGCAATTTTAATTCTTTTTGTGATCAGATGAAAAGTCCATTCATTTTCTGACATGGGAGTAAAATGAAGGTTATACTGTAAAGTGAGAGTCAGTTCTGGTTATTTTAATATTCCAATTGTCTCATTCTATCAGACAGCCATGAACAAATACAACAGACTTATGCCATTTGGGGAGAAACCTGAAATCTTGTTTTGAAAATCCCTGTTTCTACTAAACTCAGTTATCTGTAATTAAATTGTCAAACAACTTAAAGATTGCAAAGAAGCAAAATCAAAGCTCTGGTGATCTTGTTTTATTAATATGGGGGAAATTTTTCTTTACACTTTTCTTTAGTCCATTTTATCTGTATTCTGTCTTCAGCTGACTGACACAGTTATGATAAGGGGGGAGAAATCAAATTATTTCCTATTTTGTAGGAACTGAAGGGGGATACATAATGATTTTATTTGTCGTTTATATGTCGTTTATAACTTTGTGAGCAAACATTTGTCTTACATTTTTATGTCCAAAGCCCATGAGAAAAAGTGCGTATATATAAAGTATCTCTATATATTAGTTCTGTTTGATGTGTGCATTCTTATAATATATGAATTATATTTGAATTCCTGTGATGGTATATCGCCCATTCCCTTTTTTTTTTCTCTCTTGTAACCAATGTTCATTATGTTATAAATTTACGCTAAAATTATCATGCATCTGAGTTGTCTTTCTTGTCTGAATAAATTTGATTATAATATTTATGTGAATGAAAATGTATAAATGAGTAATAAACACTGGAGTAAAAGCACACTGTTTTTTGTGGGGGTTTTTGTATGAAAAGTGACGGCAGAGAGAGTTTAGGAATTTTTCCTCTAGTAGAAGGATTTATGGTTGAAGGATGGGTTCAAAATTCACACTTTGACTAGGTAAATCTTCATGTGTTTGACAAGTAAAACAAATCTACCACAAGAGCAAATCTTTTGTGATAGAAATGGGTTGGACTGGGTTTTTATTTTATCACGACATCAACACAATTATGACTACATTGCACCAAATATGCTGTTGATGACATTGAGGAGTAAAGATAGAAAAATATATGAAGTAGTACAATAATAATGAGTATAAACAGAGGTGAACACTTATACGGTCACTTGATGTAATGGATAGTCAGCAACATCATGCTTGATTCTCAAAATATACACCATAGCAGACTGATGTGTAAAACTGTTTTTCTTATTCTAAATGCATTATTTGTTAACAATGTATTCTTCTAATTTTAATATTTCCATATGTTTTTGCTTCAGCTGTTGGAAATGATGTTACAAAAAAAATAATTTTAAAAATGTATTTTACAGTCATCTTGTATGTTGTTTTTTTATCACTTCATATTTTATTCTCTCTTTGTTATACCTGATTCTTTCATTCAATTAAATGCTATAATAATAAACGTGTGTGTTTAGTCATTACTTATTTCAGTGATTTGTTGTTAGCTCAAAGATTGTTCATGCTCCCTTCACTGCATTTTAATATTTCGTGTTAAATGAAAATAAGATATTGTTTTGTGGATTTGATGATATACCAACACCCAAGAATTATCATGTGAGAAAACATGTATGATTAAGGTAGACATGCAGTTTGATATGGATTAATTGCCATTTTGCTAGGTTTTGTGTTCTTTTTCATTTTTAAAATATCAACCATTGCCGAAAAAAAAAAGGAAAATCAGATTAATGAACAGCAGTTCTGTATCTTTTTATGTTTTGTTTTTTAAAGACAGGAGGAAGGAAGTTGCCAGAAAGAGAAGAAAGCGAACAGCCAATTTGGTTATGCATTTCATTTAGATGTCAACTTTAATTGCAATGACCCAGAAGTATGATTTTGCCCTGTTGAATTTTAGTTTGTCAGACATTCATGACATAGTTTTTACAAAGAGATAATCTAGTTGAAACAATTGAACAAAAAGAACATTTCAAGCATACATGTATTGTGTTATAAATTATAAATACTGATGCAGGTTTAGTAAACACTTATTTCTGTTATATCCAAAAAAGATCTCAAACCACTGTTAAGAAACATACTTCACATGTCAGTGTGCCAGGGATTAGACATAGCAACATTGCTAATCTTGGTCATGATTTTTTATTTTTATATATCGTATGATGATTTAAAGGGGTTTAGGAATCTGTGTATTTAAGAATCTTTTTTATAAAATCATCATGTCTGACTCCAACTAAATTTTGATAGGAACACTTGCCAAAAGCTGACATGCTGTTCCCTTTTGGAACAAAATTATATTCTTGTGATATTTGAGAAGAATATTTTTCATATTGAAGTACTTTTTACTAAACATTCAGATTTTGTTTTTGATGGGATAACTACAAATATGAAGTTGCTGATTTACAGTGAGAGTATATTACATATAACATTTTTGGAGTTGTGATACCCAGAGGAAGGAAATGACAGAATGAAGGTGGATATCACTATGCTCATAATTTAACTTGTCGAAGTCAGTTTGGGCTATTTTGAGAATAGTACAAAAAAAAATAATCATTTCATTTCACTTTATAGCACCACCCAGATTTTATGTCAAATGGTGCAAGCTTCTATTCAAATTCAACAGTGGAAGCAGTGATTTAAGAGCAATGTAGTAAGAGACTCAAGTATTCAGCTATGGCCTGAATCAGTGGGCCAAAAAATTACATAGGCAATTATCATTTCAGTGGAATGATATGACATATGTATGTAAATTAATGGGACCCAGAAGAAGAAAGTATATATAACTGTCAAGATTGCATGCGCAATATGAAAAACCAAGAAGAGTAGAATGTCAGACAGATTGAAAAAGAGGTACACTAGAGATAATTATATGACTTTTGGAAGGAAGCACATGAGCTGATGAAGAGAGCTGAATATTAATGAAGAAACGCCATTTGGCAAGATTGTTTTATATTTCATTTTTTTGTCCACACACTGCAGCCTGATAAAACATCATCAGTGCCACGGTCTAGATGCTCATATTTAATCCTAAAAGTGGCCGTGAAAACTATTGTTGGAATACCAGGGTCTCTCTGATGATAGAAAGGATACTTAACCTCTAAAAGCACCATAAGCTCAGGATTTTCTTACCCTAATGTGTGTTTTGGTGGAGGGGAATTTGAATATAAGATATAATGAGTTCATCTTTGATTAGTTTGACCCTTTCACACCTGTAGGGTTGATTGACCCTTTCACACCTGTAGGGTTGAAAGTGTATTTTTTATTTTTTGTGCTTTGTTTTGTTTTCTTTGGGTGCCTTAATCAAATGAAGGAAAAACAACACAAATCATGTCATTTTTAGAATTAACATCATCATTCTCTTTTCATGATTATCAATTTAATGGCAAGATTTCTCTTATTGATATGCCATATCAACATGCAAACTTTAACACATCGGCATCTTGCTGCAAGGTATCCTGTACACTTTACAGATATTTGACAGGCTAGTTGTTCTTATGAGTGGTTCAAGGGGATAAGATATTAAGATACAGTTTGGTTGCTTTGGTTATTATGTATCGAATAATGAGAGTTCTGTTTTTTGCAATAATAAAATGATGTTTGATATTATTAAAATTTCTTTCTTTCCTGTCTTGCCGGCAGGGAAGAGTGTTGTTTGGCACAAACTGAAATTACGGCAGTGAATAGAGAGTATCATTTATTAAATGTGAAGAATAAATCAATTTTTCAACATTCCCTGTTTACTGATTAAAAATTGTTTGTTTGTTTGTGTTTTCCATTTGTGATGTTTTTGTCGTCGTTACTATTTTTTTTTATTGCCATGACATTTAGCTTACATTCCATTATCTCTCTTTGTTAAAAATCGTTTTTTTATGATTTTTTTATGAATTATTGACCTCAGCCATGGATATTGGCAACAAGCTTTTCTGTTTTTCCTTGGATCAACAATGTTAATAATTATGGAAGTTCACTTAAATCTATACTATAAATCTGCAGCAAAACCACTAAAAGGCTTATGGACTCGAAAACTACTGAATGTATCTATATATGAGCACACAATAGTGTTGTATAGAGATCTGTGTTTCTACGGACATAAAGCCGAAAAAGACTCACTGTGTTTGACGATATTCAAAAAAGGCAAAATATTTGAATGGAAAACCTGCAAGAGTGTTTGCTCCGAATTGTACGTTCGATAGAATGACGCGTTCAAAACACCAAACGAGCTATTTTTGAGTAACATTCAGTTTAATCATTTAAATACCAATATCGAGCTGTGCACACTTGTCATACATTTTCAGTGGCAGGGCAGTATCGGTTTGACCTATGTTTAAAATGAACCCAACCCCCCCACCCCCCCCCCCCTTCCCCGCTTCCCCAACAAAGGTCATGGGTTCTCCTCTAGTCTCAACACAACTGCTTACGCAAAACAAGGTATAGGCAATATTAATTCGATTAGCATCCATCACTTGTTGTTCTATATTACAAATTCTGAGTTTTGGATAAATATGTCAGAAAGGAACTAGTTATACTCATAAAATAAAGACAATGTGATCATTCATAAAGTGTTCATAATAAACAGCACATGTGATAACTGAGTGAAAAAGTTCTATAAACAGTTAGACTCAAAACAAATATTTGTTTTTCACATATCAGTGATAAATTTATTCATTAATGAAAAATCCATTTTGGGTGGAATTAAGGATAAATAACCATACATTGTGTCTAGAAAAATATGTCTTTTCTTTCTGTTTTGCACTTGACAACCTTGTGTTAAACAAAAACAAACAAAAAAAAGAAATGGTGAACTCAATAAAGGTATACATGTATAAATACATGTATTTTATTGGAGACATGACAGTCTTATTTTTCATTGCTACTAAACATTCTTTCTTTTTTGTCTTTTGAATCCTAAAGCATTGTATTGATTCAGCAACTGGACTCAGCATCATTTCAAAGCTTTGAAAAGTTATGATAATTAAATCCTTTGGACTAAACAAGACTATTTTACAATAACACTGATATTGATATGACAAATATTTCACAGGTTTTATCACATTCAGCAATGTTGCACAACAGTTGAAGCAACTTGATTCTCACCAGCCTACATTTTAATACGGAAATTTACCATTATATTTTGCCTTTAGTGTTTTTTTCTGAAGTTTTCTCGTCACTACTTTTTTTTTTTTTACTCCAAATACTGAGTAATCGGGACCCAAACAACTTATAATGTTAGTGAAAATGAGTATCATCATATACACAAATAGATTGCCGTGTTCTGCCTTTATTTTATTTTACATTTTACTTTTTTTTTTTTACACTTAATCACACATTTAATAACTATACAAACTGGAATGCAGTATGCAATTGATAAAACAGATGCAATTCATTTGCCAGAGAATTCTATATACAGAGAAGAAGCTCCACTATTGTAGAGACTCCTCATTAGCAATATATGATTGAATCCTGCTGATTCCCTGAACTCTAAAAACTTCAAACAACTTTATTGTGCAGTTCCAAGCATACCAATCAGTCATATCATAAGAACATTTTTTTTTATCAGACAAATTCATATTGTGTTTTAACAAAAATTACAGCATGAAAGTTCCTAGATTTTTATACATATATAATTATCTGAATTAATTCATTATCACAGATTACAGAAAGACCCTCCCAATATAAACAAAAATATAAAAAAAGATCTAATGTCATTGTGAGGAATGATAACAAAATATGACCAGTTACCCCTCAAAATGTTGACTTATTCTGTCATTACGATAAGCTATCCCAAAAGAACACACAAAAAACAAAACAATAAGTCATAGTTTGTTAAATTCAGACTTGACCTTACCCGAGATTGTTTTATGAGATATGGACCAAAACAATGTCAGCTTCTAAAACTGAAGATTAACCTCAAGCGAGACAATTTTTTAGGTAAATTCTCTTCAATGTTGACGATTTGCATATTGCCTGGGCTTTTGTTTCCAGCATTTTGCTACAGTTGAATGACATCACTAGGCAGAAAGTTCTAATAATCTATTAGGCAACTGGAGGCTATTCTGTTGTCTCTCCCAGCATTCGTTGTAGCAAAGGTTGGTAGTGGACAGTGTTGATTTGGTTCTGTAGCTTAGTGCCACACCAGTTCTCATCAGGATTGGTTGGCTGGTACTGGACAGGGGCTACTGGGAAATCTCGCCAGTTCAAGCAGTTGACAAAATCTTCATAGCGGATCAGGTCATTGTTGTTTTCAGCAGATTTTGCACTATTGGGAAAATGTTAAAGGAGAAAATATTTGTCACCATACTCTCCTTTCAATATTCATATCAGCTTATGCTTCAAGTCCAGAGTGAAAAAAAAAAAAGAAGAGCTCTATTGTCATGAAAAACAAAATATATGTTCCTGAACTAGTCCTGAGTAGTTGTGGTATCAACTTGCCAAGCAACTGGTCATGAGGTAATAATTTTGTAATCTGATATGAGCATGCCTTTCAAATCAGTTCACATTCATTTGAATCTGACCACATTGGGAAACTTTGAGTATTTGAAATTTGTGATAAGAACTATCATGATTCACCTCAAGCCCTTGGCCCTTAAATAGCGTGGTTTACAGGCTTAAATATTAAAAAGTACATCACGCAATTTGGAATTAGAAACTTTTCTTCAGCAAATGAAAAGAGATTAGAGATGAATAGAAATAAGAGAAAGTAGGTAGGCAAATTTTCAACACTAATTTCATCCATAATTAACCCTTTGACTGCCAAAACTACAAAAAACATTTTGAGACATCAATCAAAAATACTTAGTATTTGGCTAACTAGATCTACAAGTTTCCTCAAAGTAACCAAAAATACCGTTGGCAACAAAGATATTTGGATTTGAACAGTTGGCAAAATTTCATTGCTTTTACTATGAAAGCGACAATAATATAAGCATTCATGTATCATCGCAATGAAAAAGTTAATGAATATCTGTTTGGTTTGAGTTTGGGTTTAATAGCACATCAATATGATCACGTCTGTACTGCACCTTATATAGCAGAATACATCTCGAAGTTAGTGGGGTATATCAAAAGATGTACAAAATATGGGGTATCAAAGAGTGTAATGGCAGGGCTATCAAAATAGCATATGTGTAAATATGCTGATTGCTGTGTGCCTGTTGCATGTTACGTCACATTCTGAAATACGTCTTTCAACCTCCTAGTGGAGGTTATCTCGATACCCTGTTGCATGTTCACAGTTTTCATAAGGGCAGTTTATTGCAGAGACTGTTTGAGAACACGAAAACTGTGTTTGATTTGTCCAGTGATTAGCTTGTTAAAAAAAAAAAAGATAGGGGATTTGTATTAGCATCTATTCTTCTGAACGGACGCTGGAGTTATGGAGGGTTCATAAATGTTTTAAAACTTACTGCATATATTATTAATTAATGATGAAGTCATTAGCAAACTGATCATACATATATCCACAGAACATAACAGATAGTTAGCCTTGTGCTAGCGAGGCAAAGATGCAAACTACTCCCCTTGATTCTGTGGCAAAATTTTATCTACTCTCTCGGCAAGCACTTACTTACACAGATAGTGCTGCCCTCACAACATGCACTTACCTACTCAGACAGTGCTGCTCTCACAACAAGCAATTCCTTACAGTAACTTACATAGACAGTTCTGCCTTCACAGCAAGCAGTTACTTACACAGACAGTGCTGCCCTCAGCATATCATCAGGCAGAGGAACATGCTGAGCAATCAGCTCCTTTCTCACATCCTCTCTGTTCAAGAATCCGGTGCTGCAAGTGTAGAGATTGGTCAAAAATCATATTATGTCAGCTAACAAATGAGAAGAACACAACACCAACTATTTTTTAAAGAAAACAATTGCTTTAAATCACAGGCAGTTGACCAGCAAATGAAATAAAACAATCCTTAACCATTTATTATGTAAACTGCTTTACATCATAAGCTATAAAGACAGATATCTTTGCACAGAGTTAAATTCTATAGAGCATATCACAGCTTTTAAAATAACAGCTTCTCATAAAAAAAAATGTTGAATGTCCAACAATCACACAATGAGATGGTTTATACTGCCTGAAGATTGTTAAGACCTAAAACTCTTCATTAGGTCAACATTTTCTGATATCAAAAACTCAAGGCTTCCTCAATTTTCATTCTCCTTGATATCTATTTACTCACCACTCTTTATCCAAATGGCGGAAGGCATCAGTCAGTGTACCAAAGCCTTCAAAGTTTCGCTTCCTCAGCTCTTCCTGCATAATAGCAGTCAACTTCTCAACATCCAGCACTACATCTGACCGTCGGTCACTGTACTGTCTGGCAATAGTCATGATCTGTGAACAAAATAAATGAACAATTAAGATATCACACTGTAACTCTAAAATTGTACCATCCAATAAGTCTAGTAAACAATTTTTATCTAACAAATAGTACACTGAGCTTTTATGGCAATGTGACTTTGATACCACCCTTGCAACTCCCCAAATGTAGAAAGTTTTTAATTTCATCTGCAGAACTCTTTTTCTCATGTGTCCCATATGTATCTCACTTTCATTAACATGATTTCCTCACATTCATTCCATTGTCTTTTCTTCCTACAAAAGTTCTTTGTTCAATGTAATGAAAATTGTCTTCTTCTTTTGTGTTAATGTATACAATTAATATTCATTATATCTCAAAATCAGTGTACATTTCCACAACTGAGAGCCAATATTAATACACTCAAACACGGTTAGAACGAAATTTGCGGGGAATGGAAATCGTTTTCGTTTTATCGCTAGTTTGTTGTATCCGAAGAGGCTAAATTGAAACTGGGATGCAAGTTAAATTATCGAATTACCTCCCCTGTTTGAAGAGTGTCCTCACTGGGACCTTATGTCTTAAGGCCACTCCATTTTCATTTTTGTTGTTCTGGTTGTTGTAGGTATACATATATATATAATGTGTGGTTATGTAGCTGTTATGTCGTTTGTGATTTTTTTTTTTTGGTTAAATTCTTCAAGACAAAGTGGAGTTTGGAATGGCATACTTTCTGCAGATATCCGACTTTTTCAGTAAACCTTCAT
>JBCEWB010056229.1:0-13916 GCA_039654565.1 Peronia peronii
ATTTTTTAAAAACACCCTGAAAACACCAGTCTCCAGTGTATGTAAAATTTCTGAAGGTCCAGTCTCCAGTGAGTTAACTATGATTGGCTTAGGTAGAACAGGATTAGTCATAGATTATGGTGACAGCAAGTTATTTGTACATACATTTATTTTGTGAAGATTGAAACAAGGAGCTGGCACTGTCCATATTTCATACTCGAGAGCCTAGAGGAACAGAAATAATTCTAGAGCCAGTGCAGAAAATGACTAATAAGATTCAATATTCATTCCAGTATGTAAGAATTCCCTGGATTGACAGAATATGGCCTGTGTATATGACCTCACTTTTTCTATTTGGGATTTTTTTTTCTTACTTAGTTTATTATTACCAGTAAAGTTCCACCAAGCTGTTTTATATAATTGGCAGTCAACAAAGGATGAAATTATATTGATCTTCATATTCATTTAGAAGGATTCACATATGAGAGACCTATGCATGTACATGTATATGTTCAGATTTGTGCTATAATGTAATGATCAAGGTCTATTTTTTTGTTAACCACTTTATCACAGATTTCTTATATGGAGATTTATGTTGTATGTATATATATATATATATATATATGCAGGATATTTTCTTACTGATTACAAACCACAGTATATTTATTTTTGTTTTAATTGTCTCTATATGATCAATATATGGCATATGCAGTGAGGTATATTTTTTCATTATTTCGTTTTTACATCGTGTAAAATTATAATTGTGTGAAACAAGAATAGATTATTTTGTTCAACATCATGACATGACAATATATTTCATCTATTTAAATTGTAATCAAGGCTTAATTTATAAAACTGTGATGCATTTTGCATATTGTGATGAAATTTGCTCTATGTTCACCATTCATCAAACATATCAGTATAGTATACGTGTGCCTACTGAATGCACATAATTCTTGTGAATATGCAAAATGCTCATTTGAGGATCTCCTGCACGAGAATTGTACGGGGATTTCCCCCCTTGAATATGTTGGAATATAAGCTACAAATACAAGTATTATCATAAGGCTACTTATCTGTCCAATCAGAACATAAACTCTACTTACATGTTTTAGAAATTTACTGAAAATCTGTTGCTATGACTGTACCTTGAAATGTTGCAATGGAATAGGCATTTGTTTGTTTGTTTTTTCCGAGTTCTTTGTCAAAATTTTAGAAACACTTGTTTCACTGGTTTTGAAATACCTTCCTGCTTCAACATTTTTTTGTTTTATAGTGAACTAGCAGTGGAACTACTTTTATGGTATATTATGCCTTTTCTTAAAAAAGTTCTCTTTCATCACTGAAGAGTAATTTAAGAAGGTATATACACTTTTTTTGCCAGAGAAAAACAACATCACTTTATCATCCTCTTAGCTATAAAGTTTTTTGATGACTGTTTTTTTTCTCTGCATTGAAATTTCAATGTGCACATTGATGCAAAATGCTTGCAAGGATTTTGAGTCAGCTTAAATAGTATGATAAATGATTTTTTTTTTTTCCAATAATTAGATTGAAATCTAGATTTATTTTGTGACAGAAAGATATTTTTATGATAAGTTTAGGATGTAAGGAACTGTGTGAATGTTCAACTGTTACTGCGGCAAGTATTGCTTAGATAACTGAATCAGTATTGGCTGCTGCTGTTTTCTTGTTATTCTCCAACTGCTTTCATTGTTACCTGTTATTTCAAATAGAATATCACAAAGTTGATTAATGTTGATCATATCTGAGCAGAAGAGGAGATTCTGATTCTCAGTCTATACTGAGTACCCATTTACAAACAGCAGAAACAGAAACAGGACACTAGCAAAACAAATACTAATCGCTTGTTAGCTGTATGGACTGTTTTGCTTGAAATGGTCTTGGCCTTTGTGAGCAATTATTTGCACATGTATCTTTGATGCAGTTAACAAATTTATCATCTCAGTTATGGCCCTGTGTGAATTCTTTTGATTAACCTTTACTGGTCAAATCAGTTTGTACAGTATCAGTATATTTTGGTCCTGTTGACCACTGCCACAGGTCATCATTCATAATGGACACCGAAAATTTGTTTCAGCCAAAAAAAAACAAAAATACACAAAAAAAGCCTGGGCATTTCATTTTAAAATGATTTGTCATTCTTCTATGATTCAAGTTAGACATCTGGCATTTTAAAGACCTGTGGATTGAGAAAAACAGTACTCAATTATGTGAGGGTTTCCTGCCAAGTATGAAATATTGGCATCTGATTGTAAACTCTCACAGTTGAAGACAAATGCTTCTAGCAAACAGATCCAGTAGTTTTCATTTCCATTATAAAGTAGATCTAAATGTTGACCTTTAGTTTTATATCTCAAGTATTTGCAAGCTTTTGATGTGTATGACTGAGTATTCATAATTATTGAACTATGTGGACAGTTATGCAAGATGCTGATCCCCCGCAGGGGTCCAGGGTATTATAAGTAGGTTCTTTGGTCCCACCTGTAGGCGGAAAGCCCACCATCAATGGGATATCTCCCATGGAATGCCATCCTCGACATTCCAGGGTAGACATCTCTTCTTTTTTTCCTTGCTCCTGTCTTCTGTCCCGCTCTTTCCTCTCTTCTGCTTGACATGTAAACATTATCTTACTGTATTTGGCACAATATAACTGTGATCGTGCTGATGTGCTGTTAAACCCCAATACAGGCAAGCAAGCAAGTAAACACAAGATGCTGTGAAATTTGTTTATGTGGAGATCAGAAACAAAGTGAAGTTCCGAGGATTAGCAGCAATCACAGTCTGAACTTGCTAGGCCTTTTCTTTCTCTTCTTTCAGAAACAAAGAAAAACTGAAAGAAGCAGGCAGGAGAAAAAAATGAAGTAATTTCAGATGAGTTTAATGCAGGTTAAATGCAGGTCCAGAATTTGGCGCCATTATTTTAAGTTTAATTTCAACTTCTGCAGTGACCAGAGGAAAAGATTTAGGTTAAGTCTATTTGCCTAATGGATCTTAATTGATAACGTCCCCTCATACTTCTTGGGCAGAAAACGTTTTATGCTGATATATATATCTGTGTGTGTACCACGTCCAGTATGAACTTTCTTCATTTTCATTTTGCCTTTGATTGGATTTATGAACCTTTTTTGTCTTGGTTAAAGCTCAGTCCAAGATTTAAAGCTCAGTCCAAGATTTAAGGTAGCAGTTTTGCTGGTCCTTGAACATTTGTTATCCAGTCTGAAAAATCAGCATGAAGGAAGTATCCATTCTGTGTCTTTCTTCATTTTTGTCACCACATGAACCTATCTGGTTTGCATTTACACATACAATGGTTGTGCTTTTGTTAACATATCATTGTAATTTAAATTGTATATTTATTCATTATGGAACTGGTTAGTTTTTATGTTTCTTTGAACTTCCTCCATGGATTCTGATGATATAAAGCTATTTACTGCATCTCATAACAAACTATCTATCTACAGTCTCCATGTCCTAGGAGATAATGTTTTGTAACCATTGTAAATCTGATGCTTGCCAGCAGATTGATTATCTCTTAATACTGGTCATTTGTACTGTGAAGAAACCCATCAGACAGGCAAAAGCTGTCATTTATGTTTTAGTATACATGAACAAAAACCAACCTTCAGAGATTTAAGTTAACTGAAACTGTTCACTGACCATGTGATGGGCTGCTCCAGAGTGCCATTAAAATTACATGTACAATCATTCTCTCATGCTTGTGAGTAAAACACTGTCAAGTTTTGCACAACATGAGCAACTCCCAAGTTGTAAGGTACTTCAATGAACTGATCATAAATTTTCTATCAAACCTTCTGTCCTCTCAGATTTTGAGTAATCCTCAAATCACATTGCCTTATTCATGTTTATATAAGCCGGAACAAAATTGTGTATGTATCCTACATTTTTTGTGGACAGTTTCATGATATAGCATCAATTGTTCAAGCCAATACGACCATGACACGTTTAGTTAGGGTTTGGGTGAGTGAATGTCCTTTTTTTCATTCAGTTTTCTTTCATTTTGTTTATTTTATTTATTTATTTTTTTTTTGTCAAATGCCAATACTCAGAGATTTCTTGTTCTTGCCGTGAATGAAAAAGTTTTGGGTTTTTTTTGTGGCTGGTGTCACTGATTTTCAGATTCACTGGCACCAAACCTAAGAGAAAAAAAGTTATTGATTGAAACGCTAACATTCCTGTACCATGACCAGATCTTGCCTCATCTTCACCAACACTGGTGACAATGTGCTTGATTCTACAAACAACTTTCCATTTGTATCATATTGCTACTGTACAGCATTTCAAACTTCTTCTAAGAGAAAAACAAAACCCATCATCATGCAAAAGAGTTAATTGTGTCATACATTACTGTTTTTTCTGCTATGTTTATGTCCAGGGATTAAGGAAAGTAATTTATGTATGACTGAAGTTTATGGCAAGTTATGTTACTATTTTGTGGCTCATTTGTTTCCTTCATTTTATATTTCATCAAGATTTACATGTTGTGACTTTATATCTGTTTTTTATTACTTATATAAACCAAGGTTCACAGATAACTACACTGCAACATTTATGTTACATTCCTCATAGACCATGCTTATTTTGTGTTTTATACTCTAGAAGAGAATATCTCACCATAAACTCAATTCTTAATTCCAGATCAAACTCATTATACAAGTGCTATGTTTCTAAGGGAACACTTACATGTATACATATTGTTTTGAAGACATTCTTTGCACATAATGTAAACATGAAGTTGTACATGTATAAGGTAGCCTGAGACTGGAAAGGGGTTGTAGAAATTCTGTTGTTTATTTTCATAAGATTTATTCCTTTATGTCCAGCTCAAGAAAAAAAGCTAACTATGCAAGGATTTTGGTTGTATAAAAATAGAAAAACTCTGTAAAGAAAATAGCGAAACTCTGTAAAGAAGATGCCCCCCTCCCCCTACCAACCCCCCCAAAAAATTTAAGAATAAAAATATAAGAAAAAGAGGGAAATAGGGGGAAAGATCACAGCTGTACTCAGCCGATGGTTGTAAAGTTTAGAATTCCCACTTTGTGATGAGTGTTTGTCTTCAGGTAAACAAGCCATACTTTCATGCTATTGTCTCTTCTGGCCTGAACACATTCTGCGTATATAAATTATAGTATTTATGCAAATTTTACTTTCCCTTCATGGGTTACTTCCTTATATAACAAACCAAGATGTATCTTTTTTCCCTGGAGATAGGAAACAGTAGCATTGATCATACATAATTTCAGCTTCATGTGTACACCCACAGCATAACAGAACTGTCTGTTACTTACAATTTCCATTCCCTCGCGGGGGCCCGGGGTTTATAAGTAGGTTCTCTGCTCCCATCTGCAGGTGGTGTAAGCCTGCCATTGTTGGGATGTCTCCCATGGAATGCCATCCTCGACGTTCCAGGGGAGACATCTCATCTTCTTCTTACTACTGTCTTCTGTCCCGCTTTCTTTCCTCTCTTCTTCTTGACGTGTAAACGTATCTTACCATGTTTGACACACTATAGCCGTAATTGTGCTGATGTGTCATTAATCCCACACAAACACAAGCAAACAATTTCCATAGCCAAACAATGTTCATCTTTTTGACATGAGCTGTTATTTTGTGTCCTTGTACATCTTTCTACGTGATCATCATTATCTTTTCTTCAAATCTTTGTTTGAAATTAAAGGAAACAGTTTTTCTCTAAACGAATGGGTTTTGTGTTATTCATTTGAAAGATTTGGGAAAATATGCTATGTTTGTTGGTCTTATGTTTGAATTCACTCTAGTCTCTTCCTCCCATCCTCTGCTTCATTTCTTTTCAACTTTGCCTCATTCTGTCTCATTCATTTTATTCTCTTCAACTTTCCCTTCCTTCCCTCTTTTTGCATCCTCTCCCTCTCATTCTTTCACATACTCCTTCAAATATTAGCTTCCTATGTATGACATGATCCATATCCTGGTGCAGGATGTTTATGAATTTCTATGTATAAAATTGGAACTAAGTGTGAAATTGAAATTGTAATTCCAGTTGTTTGTAGCTTTAAAAAAACTCATCTTATGAAAGCACATAACACTGATACATATTATATTTTTTTTTGTCTACTTACTGTGTCATGAAAACACAGTAAATATTCAAGATAATTTATATATAATATCCATATTGATGAACCATGACAGTGTTGATAATCTCTGGAAAAGGGCTTGAATCAAAATGTGAGATGAGGTCAAATGAAAGAAACAAAACAGTCACTTTGTTTTGAGGCCCTAGCTATATCTGTGCATTGACAGTTTATCCAGATCTGACTGCCATAAGAATTGATAGGTCTGCACAATGTGTATCAGAGCAAAGTATGCAGATTTAACTCTGCTCCGCAAAAGATGTGGGTGAAAGTCCACATGTAATTATAATTATATAATTTTCATTACATCATCTCAAATAGAAGCAAGATGATTTTGTTTGTTTTTTAAAGCCTCAGAACTTCTTTGTGCCAGATCAAGGAAAGTCCTTTGGGTTACCTAAAAAAAAAAGATGTACAGATTTTGTGAAGTTTCTGCCTTCATACTCTTCCTATCTTCACTGACTATATGTATTTTTTTTTTTACCTTTTTTTTTTTCAACGCTCTGTCATGCACGGGGGAGGCACACATATGTAAACATTGATGCAGTGTTCTAATTTATCGATGTTCTACAATTCATTTGAACTTCAAAAGCGCTTTGATTGACTTGTTGATCTCTCTACATGTACCTACATTTTTTCCTGGCAGTATTTATTTGTTGAATTCATTTATGTTTTCTCATCACGTATTTCAAAACAGAATACAATGTATGAATTTGCATTTTCCTTTCAAAAACATTAGGGCAACAGTGTTTAGTAAGTTCATATGTAATAAAAATATAAAAAATGAGGTGAAGGACAATACACAATAAAAATATAAAGACAATCTTAATGCAAAAACATTTTCTGTTTTACTCTTGTAATCACATGTTGCCAAGTGATCTATGAAATTTATTTTCAACGACTGAACATCAAAGGTGACGGATATTTATTACATTGCATATGCCAAATGTGAACTACAGACAGGCAGACAACAACAAACCAGCAAAACAAGAAATACAAAAAAAAAAAAAAAAAAAGTCATAGTCATTCCACAGTCCCATCACTCATTTTTTTTTAAAACCATAATCATCACAATACAAAAGTCATTACTAACACAGAGATGTCAAAATGTTTTCATGAAAAAGAAAATATTATCAGGTTACTAAAACTAAGCCTACCACCGCTATATTAACAAAATTTTGCAAGTTTTCACTGGACTCTGGATTGGCAAATCGCTTTACTATATGTTGTCGGTGTCATAAGCATTCCGTGCAAGTCCGAAAAATGCTACTGCGACACCATCTTGAGTCAAACTGACCAACAGAAATGCAGGAAAAAAATCGATTAAGATCTCACATAAAACCTCCTGTTTATAACTTGACGTCAGTTTTTACTCTCTGGTGAAAATTACTCGAGCTGACTTGAGAGGGTTACTTGCGACACTGACAGTGTATCCCAAAAAGTTTTACTCAGGAAAAAAAAAAGTGTTTTATGATTATGCAATGCCATTCTCCTCAGTTTTTCAAATGGGAATGTCATGTGGCTATTGTGTTTAGATCTAGATGGATTGTGTCCAGGAATGTCTCCCCTCTTGCATCAGTCATTTCTCATACCTTGGCCATGTCATTTGTTGTTACGTTCTTTATACATCTTTCAACCTCCTGGTGGAGGTTATCTCGAATTTGTTGTTGTTGTTTTGTTGTGGGATTCAAAGGCTGGCTTTCAGTCAACAACTCTCACATTAATGCTTGACTGAATATTGTCGGGCTTGTGGAATTGAACGCTATGAACTTCATGCTCTAACATTTCTAAGCTGCTGAATGATAGGCCTAGTCAAGATTGGCCCTCATAACAGGTATGTGCGAGACTATCATAGGCGCCAACCAGCCAAAAATAAAAAAGACAGTGATGACCAGAAAGTAGAATTTCCACCTTAAGTCAAAAGTTTGATGTCCATGTTAACAGTTGTTGTGTTGTTGTAGTGCCAAAACTTTTATTCAAATCATAGTTTTGACTTTGCGTAAAACAATTTTTTTGTTTTCCATTTTCTCGAAACACCTAGAATTGACTTGGACATTGTGGAATGGCCATTTAAAAAGAATCTTAAAACAAATATTTTTCTCTTTCTATGATTTCCCTATACCAGAGACCCTTAATTCTAAATCACAGACTATAGTAGAAGGCAATAACAGCTGACAAAAAAAAAGAACTTTTTGTAGTTGAGGATGAAATCTTTTGAGAGTTATTGATTGAGTCCTCAATTGAAATTGCTCTCTTCTGTCTGTGGACTGGCAGTTTACTAATGTTTCAGGATGCTTTACAAATTAATACATGTATATAAATATATGTGAAATCTCATATTATCCTATGCTGCCAAAACAATATGAATCATAGAGGAGGATTTTTTTTCTAAAGCAAAGAATAAAATATGAAACTGCAACAATTTTCTTGTCAAAATTGGAAACGAGTCAAATTTTCCATCAGGTTTAAGTAATTCTGGATCTTTTCAACAGGTTCAGTTGACCTGATGGCTGTGCGGCTCGGTCACAATGTGAATTCCATCTCTAGCTGTATTATGAGTCTTCACAACATCTGGTACATCTATCAGTATCACACAGTCATGAACTGGCAAAATACAAGACAATGGAATTTGTTTCCCAATGATATACATGTATATATATAGTACATTTCATTACATATTCTTGTGACCTTTGAGCCTGGAACTATTTTCTCTTTTCCACATCAATTCAAGTCTGATGGAACTGTACTGTAAGCAATTTTATTTCCTGTATACATGTACATAGGAAAGTTTTTCTTTCACTCACATGCTCCAAGGTGGAATTAAATTTTCTTATGCTCAGAAATTGAAATGGTAAAAGAAATCTCAGTGTAATGTGAACATAGGAACAAAAATTTACACAAATAACAAGATGATTTATATATGATAAATTTATCCCAGACCCAAAAAGAGGGACATGTGAAGAGCTGAAAACATTTCATGATGTATTTGAAATAGGACACAAATGGAATCAAAGTATTACAGAGCACTACAGAGCTGGGCACAGCCCATGTCTTCTATGTTTTGATTATTTATGCCACTTTAATTCCACTCTGTCAAAGTATGGAAGTCCTCACATTAATGTATAATAGAAGATTTTTTACACGAACAGTGATCCCATCATTTGCACACTTTGATGTATCATCACTTTAATATTTTTTTTTGTTTTAATCATAATCCATTCAAAGGAGAGATAGAACAACCCATAATCCACAAAACTTCATTTGTGACCCGGTCACGACAAATACGTATCCGCCCATGTTTCCTAACAAAGGAAATAATATCTGGCTTCCACTGTTGATAAACAAAAATAGACATAACTGGACTTAATTTCACATATAACTATGGTGAATAAAATATCTCACGACTTTGTAAATCTTCTAGAAAATTAGTATTCTGTCATGAACATTCATGACCAAAACATGCCTTTATCATAACTGCATAATAATTAAATTTAAAAAAATCACCATTACCAATTTATCAATTATGATAAGTGTTTATGCACAGACTTACCTAAAAATATGCCAGGTGACGTTATTTGCCCATTTCTTAACAGATCACAATATCATCACATTTGTACAATAATAACCTGAGTCATTTTTGGTCAAAATAAGTTCAAGCCACAGCTGAATGCTTTGAGTTTTTTTTTACTATCTTATTCTTATAGCAGTTTTTCTGAAGTTGAATTTCAATAAAAAGTTTGCACAGTTTGAAATAAAACATGGATTGTATGGTGAAGTGAAACTTTTATATCCATTTTTCACAAAAGAACAAAAACAATACTTAAGTAAATCATCTTCTAAGTGTGACAGTAGTTAACATATATGCATAGCTTAATATTCTTGTATTTTCTAAAAAATGTTAAATAAATAAGACAAAAGAAATACCTGATCTTGAATAAGTAGTGGCCAATCCAGAATTATGTACAGTCGAATCCACTTAAATCGAATTTGCCGGGACCAACCTAATGGGTTCGATTAAAGAGAGATCATCTTCCAGTTTTTAACACACGAGGGGGGAGAGGGGATTCTCAAATGACTAATGAGGCGCTATTTTATTTTATTCCAGGATTATTTCCCTTTATAAAGAATTCACGCTAAGGCCCCTGAACTTTGTGTTTATCTTAAATTCAAGCCCTCTCCATATAACTGGATTGCTAGCCCTAATATAGGCTGCGTTGAAAGCAAAAGTAACGTAAAGAAAAGTCAGAGGTAGAATGGTGTTAGTTTTAGCAGTGAAAAGAACTGTTGATGAGTAGGTTTTAGCCCTGAAAAGGACTGTTAATGCTTTACTTTAGTCCTAAATTGAAGCCATCACATAGTCTGTGAGGATAATTAATTACAAGCGAGTCAATCGCAAGCGAAAACAAACTAGCATGATGTAGAATCTGGTCTATCAGATCTAATACATGTAGCACATTTACTCCTATATCTGTACTATAGGCTCTGCCAGGATGCTTGATTATCGATTGATTGCCAGGCAGCGCTAGTCTTGGTACGCTTTTTATCCCCACCCCCCACCCCCGTGAACACATGGCCTACTTACGCTGTGCGCAAGGCACAATACGTCTAACCCCTCTTGCCCCATCCACGGTGCTGTCTCCTTTGTTTTCAAACTGCCAGCATCAGCTTTGGTGGAAACCATATGGAGATGACAATAGCCAATTTTTACCTTTGGGGCGGCACCGACCTGTCCGATTTAAAGGAAACAGACGGCGATGGCTTCGATTTATGCGAGAGGCATGTAATAGGTGCAAATAGAGAACAAAATCTATTGTTTCGTTTTTATTTGATTTATCAGAAATTCATTTTATCAGAGTTCAGTTTGAGTGGACTCGACTGTATATATGCACTGATCATATTGCCCTTCATCCCATTTCAAGCAAATTTTCACTGGCCAGTCACCCAACAGGTCATCAGTAGTGTAGTAATTTCAGTCTAGTTACAATTCAAATTTAGTATGGTAATCCCACTGGTACTACTCATCACTGTCACTGTGACTAACTTTGATGGCCAACAAACTTCGTACTGATCAGAAAAGATAAAATTAATATGGATGTCAATCCTAGAGCCTACAAAACAAAACAGTCACAAATGTCCTTAAGTGATAGGATCTATTTGTGTTAAAAAAATCAAAAAAAAAAAAAAAAAGATTTCACCCTATGTATTCCCATTCCATATTGCTGCAGTAAGATGTAAAAATATATTGGTGTATCTTTGCCATAAAAAATATATATACAATACATGGACCAGGAAAGAAACTGACGAAAACCAAGAGGTTTATTCCCTTATTAAGGTAGGAAGTTTGACACCTATAAATGGACAGAGGTACCTTATATGCTTCTCATTTTCCAATGTATTTCTCCCACTGGCAGTACATAACATATCAGTTGTCCAGATATAATTATATGTATCTTGATTCAGGTTTGAATTGTTTGGTGCTTGTCCATTTATTACGTCCATCTCTCAGGTTGTGATAAAATTTGTCATTCCAATTGTCAAAACAGAATGTTGGTCAGCTGGGAATATTTTCATTTAACAGGCTTCAATTGCCATGCAGTTATCTAGTTTTGTTTCCAGATTACTGGTATATTTATGAGCTTTTTTTTTTTTGAAGCGAAGGAATCTTAAACAAACAAAAAAAAAATAAATAATGAGTGCACGATCATTTACTTGAAAACTGTTCAAAAATTTTTAATTTTTGATATTTTCCTTAAAATATAGCAAAAACTGCCAAAAGCTATGACAATGTGATTTTTCTGTTCAACATAAAATGTCTTGAACTGTAACTATAATAATAAAGATTTGCAAAGATCACTTTCACAGGGTACATAATGTAAAACAAACAGCACAAAAGCAAGGAGGGATGAATGAGTTGAAATATTTGCTTTTGGTTTTTTTCATCTTGTCTGCTACAACAGCCTTTAAGAAACTGCCTTCTCATAATGAGCATACATAAATAAATTACAATGATGTTCTGAAATACACTGTTGAATGAAAACTATTGTTTCACAACAGAACCAAATAGAATTAGAAAAAAAAAAAAAAAAAATTCAACTGGAACACAACTACAAGAATGGTTCTATGGAGATTTCCAAGGCTGAGCAAGGCATATTGAGGTCAAATTTGGTGATGACATCAGGATGAAGGACACCCACACGACCTATGACCTGACCCCTAGCTACGACCTCAGCACACCTTCCAGGGAAGAAAGTCGGGTCTGCAAAACAGAACAGTAAAAAAGCAAATTTAATTTCTATAACATAAAAATTATGATGTCACTTTTTTGATTCAATGAGATAAGTGAATACATCTAGAGGGTGATACAAAGTAGGTTGACAGTTGTCACTAAAATATTTATTTCATCTAATGTAACATGACAAGACCTAACGTTGACAGACTATTACATAAGACAATGTTAGTCTCTTGCCATGAATTGCTATTGTTATGTGGCCAGCTCCACCAGCTGTTGATTGCCATCGATTTATGTGACTGAATAGGTGTCATTGTATGGTGAAATAGATGTTTCAATGGCAACTGTCAACCTACTTTTGCTGACATTTACATTCCTTATATATGTAAATTTAAGGTAAATAACTAACAGACACAGAAGTGCTTAAAGGAATGAATAACTGCCATTTAAACATTAATTGTACTGACTGAATACTAACACTGTCTCCCCCCCCCCCTCCCCTCCTCCTCCTCCCCACTCAAAAAATCTTAAATGCAGGAATCATACATTATCTCGAGACATATTTACAGCCGTTAACATAAAGGGAGTGACTACAGAGACAACATTATGTACAGACAATGAAGCTTTAGGCGTTGGATCATACTTTCTTTTGCATCCAATTTTTATTGAGAACCTTTCACTGTTTTAGACTAGGGAATTGAGAAACAGATTTCACATACCAAAACGAGGAAACTGTGACTTCATTAGTTATTCAACCTGATTATAATGAACTAAAAGGCATCTTCATAGTACACAGCTGAGTTATCCATGTTAAAGAGACTTAGAATAGCATACAATTTCATGTGCATTTTCACCTTTGAATGTAATATCTACCAAAACTTGGAAGAGTATGTATAGCATTGACCATACACAATATTTCCAGCATATATTACACTTCTCTTCAAGTATTTTATTTAATGTCTTTACTCATGAGGATGTTACCTTTCTCTGTGCTGAATAAAACGACAGGAATAAAGCCTTCGAGGACAGTGTATGCAGACCTGCCTACCCTCACAACAGTGGAGGAGGGATATCTGACTCAAAAGGGAGGGAAAATCATGGAAAGGGGGGGAAATTTACCAACCCATGGTTCCTACCTAGAATTACTATGTATTACATAACAAACCAATAGAACATCCACATGTGAACTTAAGTTTTCATTCGATATAAATATTACACAATAAATTAGATCTGCATTTCTTACACTCTTTGCAGATTCATAAATAGTGAACAGTTTTACTTTAATCCAAGTACAGATCTAGAGCATTTTGCACTATTCACAAAAGTTAAGAAAATCCATTGCACAAAGTTCTATTCTTTTGTGCTGTCCTCTTACATTTCTGAAGGAGAAGGCGCGCTACCACTTCACTATAGGGTAGCGAGGGGAGTACGTGGTAGGTTCACGGTCAACCCGCCACCCAACATTCCTCGCTTTCCCTTTGATCCAATGCTCCGACCACTGACCGGCATTTCACATCTATCTGCTTCTGCATGTAACAATTAGTAATATTGAACAA